>JAIWOZ010000020.1:0-25001 GCA_020631695.1 Trichoderma cornu-damae
AGTTTATTATTATAAATATTGAATTATATATTTATTTTTTATAGACTACCTTAGGCAGCCCTGTAATAAAATCTATTATAATCTCTTTTTATAGTCCTATAGGCATTAGTAATATAGTTAATTTACTATATAGTAAATAGTATTTTACTTTACTTATTTAATAAACTATATATATATTAATATATCTCTTTATATTAATTTATAAACCTTTTTAATAATAAGTCTTAGTAATTCTTGCTAAAGTCTTGCTAACTCTTTAGTGCCTAGCTATTAAGTTATTATAAAATAGTATTAAAATCTCTTTTTTTATATTAAAAAGGATAAATACTTACTCTTTATAATAAAGTAGCTAATTATTACTAACTATCTAGTTATATATATAATTCTTGTTAATAGTATTATACTTAATTACTTTTATTAACTTTAACTTTTTAATTAGGGCATCCCTTTTTTATACTAGAAGAAGGGCCTTTATAAGTGTTTTATAATCTTTTTATAATATTATAGTAATGCTTTTATAAACTACTTACTTATTTATAGTTAAAATCTTTAAAGATATATACTAAAGGCAGGCTACTTGCTTAATTATAATTAAAACCCTTTTAACTTAAGGAATTAATACTAATAGCAACCTAGTATTTAAGTTATATCTAGGTCCTAGGGGTGTATAACTACCTATAATCCTCTTTAATATAGCTATACTAGCCCTATAAGTGCCTTTAAAATTATAATTATTATAACTAACTGCTAAGAATTATTCTATAAATATAGCTAAGTAGCTACTATCTAGCTACTTCCTTTCTTCTTCTTTATTATAGTAGTTTAATCTTCTAAAGAGTGTATTTATAAGATTCTCTTTTTTTAAATAATACTTAATTATAAAATTATATAGTAATAGCATCTTTAACTAGGCAACCTGCTTAGCTATTAACTTTTTCTTGCCTATAAGGTAGCTATAGTTTAGGTAGTCTATAATAACCTATATTAAGTATTTTAAGTAGGCTATATAGTGTCTTTATATTATAAAGGCTTTTATAATAGTAAGTATTTTAGCATCTAGTATTGTATAGTAGCGCTTTATATTTAATAGCTTTTATAAAAGGTATGTAATAAGGTGCTAGTTATCTCCTTGCTGCTGCATTAATATTATATTAATTATAAAGTTTAAGGTATTAATCTTAATATATAGCCTTACTATAGGGTTAAAATATATTAATATAAGTTTTTTTAAGAACTTGCTTTATAGCTCTTTAAATATAGCTAGCTTACTAATATTAAGCTTAAAGGTTCTTTTATATTATCCTTTTATTTTATTTATAAAGGGCGCTATAATCTTACTATAGTTCTTAATAAAATATTTATAAAATCTAGTAAAGCTTAAGAATAAAAAAATTTTTTTTATACTACTAGGTACTTATTACTATATTACTACTTTAATATATTTATACTTTATATATACTTTATTTAATTTAATTATAAACTTAAGGTATAATATAAATATTATATTAAACTTATACTTCTATAGGTTTATATATAACCTATATATCTTTAATCTTTCTAATATACTGCTTATATATTGCTTATACTTTTTTAAGTTATTGCTATATATTAAAATATTATTTAAATATATAATGCAAAAATAGTCTATATAGCTTATTAATATATTATTAATATAGCTTTAAAATATAGCTAGGGTGTTTATTAACCTAAAGGGTAGTACTTAATATTTAAAGTAGCTATAGTAATAATAAAATATTATTTTTTACTTATCTCCTTTATAAATATATAGCTAGTAGTATATATTTTTTAAGTTAAGCTTTATATATACCTTAGTACCTTAAAGCTAATCTATAATCTTGTATATTAATAAGATAGGTATATAGTTTTTTTAAGTTATTTAGTTAATCTTATAATAGTTAATATATAGTTATAACTTGCTTTTTTTCTTAAGTATAAATAATATTAAGGCACTTGCTAGGCTATTTAATCTTTTAATCCAACCTCTTGCTAAGGCTATTTAAATATAGTTATAAAGAACCTCTAGCTTAATCTTTACTAAAGAGTAAATAAGTCCTTATAGTAGCTTTATATTTAGCTTTAAGTCTATTAGGTATATTAATCCCTTTAAAGGCGCTAGCTTTATAGTCTCTTTTTTTAAAAATACCTTTATATACTTTTAATATTTAAGTAATAGCTCCTTTACTAATTAGTTATTATAAGTCTTTAGCTTATTTTAGTCTAGGCTTAAGTCAAGGCACTCCTTTACTATATTAATAATAATTATTCTAATCCTTACTTCTTTATACTACCTTTTAGCCTGCTTTTATAATACTACTAACTTAAGGGTCTTTTTTATTAACTTAAAGTGCTATTTCTTTTCCTTTTAAGCTATAACTAGGTTTATTATCTTAAACTATAGGCTACTTAAGATAGTATTATTTATTATCTCTATAATTATAAAAAGAACTAAAAACTTTTTAATTACTCTTTAATTATTAACTAGCTTTATAATAACTAATACCTTTCTTAAGATTTATATATTTAAGCCTAGGAACTCTTTAGTTATCTTACTGCTATAGGGCAGGATTTTTATCCCCTTTAATAACAGCTTCTTATTTAATATATTTAAATTACTCTTAAAGTCTAATATAGTCTTTACTCCTCTTTAGCTATAACCTAGCTATAACTTTACAGGTCTTATTATTAATATTCCTCTTTTTATAACCTTTATTATTAATTTAATATCTTTATTTTTTATAGTACTAAGGTCTTTATCTTAGGCTCTCTTAACTATTAATACTGTATTAGCTTTTATAAATATATAGATTAAGTTACTATACCTCTTTATAGTATATAAGTTGCTTTTATACTTTATATAATCTTCTGCTTTATAATAGTATTATAAATAGACTCCTTTATACTTTTAATACTTTAATAATATAAATTATACTTTTTTCTTTACTTTTAAAAATACTAAGAGGTTATTACTAACTTTTTACTAAGTCTTTTTTTTTATATCCTTAACTTATAGTAATTAATAATTTAAAATAATTGCCTATACTTTATTATTGCTTCTCTTACTATAGGCTGGCTTTAAGCCTGTATTATTACTTATTATTACTTTAGCTTTTATACCTATACTATAAAGCTCTTGCTATATAATAAGTAGTCTAATATTAATTAAGTTCTTTTTAATCTAAAAGTTATACTTATTAATTACTTAAAGAATCTTAAATATATCTAATATCCTTTTAAGGATCTTATTAATAAGGGTTTTAAAATATAAAAAAAATCTTAAGAAGGTTTTATAATCTTATTAATAAAGGGTATTTAGCTTTATTATTATCTTTAAAGCATAGGTGCCTCTTTTTATAATATTATCTTTATACTACCTAAAGTACTAGTTATATATAATTTAATTAAATACCTTTTTATACTCTTAATTAAAGTAAAGGGTTTATTATAGCTTTATATTACCTTTTAAACAGCTATTTATATACTAAACTCTATAAGCTTTATTATTAAACCTATCTTTATTAAGCTAGAAATACCCTTTAAGGTCTATAATATATATCTAGAGTTTTATTTATAACTTCCCCTTAAACTTTAAGTTAAGTAGCTAGAGCTTAGTCTATACTAAGCTATAAGTTTGCTTTTTTTTAAGTTCTTTTTAAGTTATAAAGATAGGTTTAAGGTCTAAAGCTTCTTTACTTTAATTAAATATAAAATACTTAATTATCCTGCGCTTTTTTTATTAATTTATTATTTTTAAAGTAAGGGCCTATAGCTTTAAAAAAGATAAATTATTATACTCCTCTATCTTTATAGGCTAGGGTTCTTTAACTATAATATCTTTATCTTAAAGGGTAATGCTCTTAAGTTCTAGCTATATACTTACTAGCTTTTTATTAATAGTTTATATAGATAGTATACTTAGGTTTTTTATTATCTTGCCTTTAATAATCCCTTTGCCTTTATAAAGGTAAAGAGATTAACTTATTAAAGATAAGGGTTATAAAGGAGAGTAAGAAAGTATAAGATATAATAAGTAGTATATAGTTATTAACTTTTTGCAAGATAACTGCAAGGCTATTACTAAATATAAAGGTAGTATAGTAACTATATTAATCTTTAACCTCCTTTTAGCTTTTTATTTAATTAATTAGCCTTTTATAAATACATTTCCTCTTCTAGCTTAAGATTAAGGGCTTAAGGCTAGGGTTTCTTCTTACTAAGGCATAGGGCCTGCGCTGCTATCTCGCCGCGGCCTTGATTGCCCCCTGATATAAAGCTAGTAGTAAAGAGGATATAAAGTTAAGGTATTAAGTTTTATAAAGTATAATAAATAAGGTAATAAAATTAAGGTTGCTTAATTCTAGTTATTATATTTATTTAAATATAATATAGTTATGGTAGTAAATATAGGCTTATATTTATTACTAGATATTAAAAAATATAAAAGTATTTAATTTATATTATATTTAAGCTTTATTAAAATGCTAAGGATTATAAACTATATTAATAACTATATATATTATAGTATTAAGTATATAAAGATAATAAGTACTATTATAAATAATATAAAGTAGTATGCTATCTAGCTAAAGTTTAAAGGTAAGGCTTTATTATAAATAAATATTAATAATATTAACTATAAAGTTATAGGCTTAAATTTAGTTAATAAACTTAAAGTATTTAATATTATTAATATAGCTATTAATAAATTATTAATAAAATTCTAGCTAGGTAATAATCTTTATTATTAAGAAAGCAAGGTTAAATAAAGTAAGTATTTACTATAAGTAGTTATTATTTTATACTATAGCTTATTATTAATTATTATTAATATATAGTAGCTATAATAAAGTATTAAGAAGAATATTTAATTAATTAAAAATATAAAGGATAAGCAGGCAGTATTATAAAAAGAAAATATTAATATTAATAATATATAGGTTTATTTTAATAATATTTAATATTAAAAGTGATTTTTATTAAATAATAAGCTTAAAGGTAGTATAATTAATAAGGATAATAATAAGTTAAAGTATATTATAAAATAATAATTTATTCTTTACTATAGTTTATATAAAATAAGCTAATTTTAATTTAGTAGGCTAGTAATTATACTCTATAGGCCTTAAAAGCTTGTTTTAAAAGTTAATGTAATTAATAAAGGATTTATCTAAGGTTATAAATAATTAAGCTAGGTTAAAGGTATTATAATAATAAAACAAGATAGTATTAAAACTATATTCTTTAAAAATATTAATCTTTATAAATAATTATTATTATTTATTATAATATATTAATTTTAATATTAAGTAATAAAGTAAATTATTTTATAATAATTAAAAAACTTGCTTAACTAACTATTTATCTAGTATTAAGGTTTTAATAATATAGTAATAATATTTAGCTTTAATAAATAGCTAGTTAGTTTTAAAAGTATTAATAAGTAGGGATATCTTTTTAATTAATAAGGGCGCTACTTTTTAAGTATATATAAATATATAATTATAAATCTAGTTTATAGTAATACAGTATTTCTTAAGTTATTTAAGGGTATATAAAAAGGATTATTTATAAAGAGTATTAACTTAATTAATAATAAAAAAGGAGCCTTTATTATTAACTTTATATTTTAAAAGGATTATTAACCTATAGTTAATAAAAGATTTTTAAAAAGAAAGGTAAAGGCCTTTATTATTAAATAAAAAGAAAAGTTAATATAAATAAAAAAGATACTTTTTAACTAAAGATAAAAAAATAACTATATTATTAATATATACTTTTATAAAATAATAAAAAAGGTATAATTTAATATTAATTTAATGCTATATATAAGGCAGTAAGTTATAAAAGTTTATTAAGATAATATTAAGCTATTTAAGGCTATAATAAGTTATTAAGGTTAGCTTATTATAGTAATTAAGATAAATTAAAAATTAATAAAAAAAAGAGTAAGTATTAATAATAAAGATATATTAAGCTTTATAAAGTATATTAATAAAGTTTTCTTAATATAGTAAAAGGTAGGCATTAAGGATAGTAATATTATTTAAATAGTAAAGGTTAATAACTACCTAGCCTTTATTAATATTATTAATATATTTCTATATTATAAAGATAAGTATAATAAATAGTATTAATTAATAGTTTTAAGATATATATTTAGTTTAATATAGTAAATTAAAAGTATTTTTTATTATTTTTTTATTTTATACTTTTAATAAGTATAGCTTAATATAAAGTTTAATAAATTATTAATTATTATTAAGTAAGATTTTTATTTATTTATTAATAAGAATTAATAAAGTACTTTAATCTTATTAAATATTATAATAAGTAACTAGCTTAGTAAAATAATTAATAAATATTAAGTTATTAATAATAATATATATACTTTTTAAGGTAATAATCTCTTTAATAATAATGCATTATATATTAAAAAATATATTATTAAAGAAATTATAGTAATATAGCTTATTATTAAGTAAAAGTAGCTTAAAGGTATATTTATTATTATTAAAGGTAGGTATTAATAAGGTAATTAATAAAGGGGTTAGCTTATTATTAATAATAAATATTATTAAAAAAGTATTAAATTAGTAATAATAATAATATAATTTATTAATAATAATAAACTTAAGTAAGATAGCTTAATTAAGGACTATATAGTTAAGGTTAATAAAATAAATATAAATAATATTATATTTATATTTAAAGATAGTCTTAAGTTAAGTATTTTACTTAAGTTTAATAATAAAGTTATTAAAATTAATATATACTATATAAATAGTATTAATATTAATTAATTTATAAAAGATATTAATATATTTAAAGGTAAATATAAATATATAATTAATAAAAAGTTAAGTATTCTTAATAAAAATATATATTATTTTATATAAAGGAATTAAAATAATAAATAATAAAATTACTTTATATTAAATTTAAGTAAATATATAATAATATATTTAAATAAAGAGTATTAAGTTTTAATAAAATATTATAAATAGTATTTTATAATAAAAGTTAATTTTAGTACTATAAAGGTAAAGCTACTATATCTTTAATAAAAATAAAGAGCTAAGGTTATTTATTACTTATACTTAAACTTTAATTACTGCCTAGCAGTATTTATAGTTTATAAATATATTGCTTTATAAATAAACTATAAATATAGCTTAATAATTAAAGGTAATAATATTATTAAGTCTTTTAATAAGTATTAATAAAATAAATTTATAAATAATATTAAGTTATTATTAAAGTTATTAAGTATTAATAATAAGTATAAAGTAGTTAATATTAATTATAATATATATAATAATACTTTATATATTAAGTTAAGAGTAAATATTAAAGGAAGTATATAAATAAGCTATAAAGTTATATAAGCATATCTTTTTTAATATAAGCTATACTTTAATAATTAAAATATTATTTAATATTAAGGTAGTATTAATAAAATAATATTAATTAATATTAAAGTAGTTAAAAAGGGCTTGTTTAGTAATAAATTAAGTATAATAAATTTAGTACTTAAAATAGTTAAGGTTAGGTATATTACTTTTATAAGTGCCTGGTTATTAAAGATAATATTATAAGGTATTATTATTATTAAAGTAAAGTAAGTAATAATAATATTAAGGTTTAATAAAGTAATAAAGGATAGTATTTAAGGTTAGTTAATTAAAAAAAGCCTGGTTTATAGTATAAAAGTTATTAATATTATAATTATTTAAGTAAATATTATTATTAATTAGGTTATAGTTAAGGTTATTATTATAATATTATATTACTTTATTATTATTAATTAAGATAAAGAAATATTTATTAATAAAATTAGTTTAATTAAAGTAATATTAATATTAATAAAATTAAAGATAATTATTTTAAAGAGGGTATTAATTATTAAAAATAATTAAAGTATTAGGTTATTTATTAAAAGGGTAAGTAAAAGCTAGTAGTTTATTAATATTAAGTTAATAAAAGGGTAGATAATTTTATAAAGGCTATTAATATTATCTTTATTAAGGTAGCACTATATTATAATAAAAAGGCTTATAAAGTTAAATATTAAGTTTATTAAGTTAAAAGGTAATAATCTACTCTTGCTAAATAAATACTTTATTATAAAGGTCTTTAAGCTAGTAATATAGTTAAATAATAAAGGTAGGCTTAAGTACTTTAAGGTAAAGCTAAGTATTTAAATAGTTTTAGACTTAAGAGAGAATAGCTAGATTAAACTTAAATTTATAATTATAAGCTAGCTATATAATCTTTATAATAAAGGTATAAATATTATTACCTTTATAATAAGTAGTATAATTAAAATATAATAACTTAAGTTTATATTATATATATAGTATATTTATTTTAAATTAATAAAGTAAAGCTTTAATTTAATAATATAAAGATAGATTATATTTATATTTATAAATAATATTTTATAATAGTTAAGAGTAGTATTACTTTAAGGCCTTACTATAGAGTATAAAGATTATATTTTTATAAATATTATAATAAAAGCTTATAGTAATATAATTCTTTAATATTTTAATAAAAAGATAAATATCTTTATAATAATAGGTATAGCCTTAATAAAAAATATTATTATATTTATTAATATTAGGCTAAAAGTAATTAATATTATTAAGCTTAAACTTACTAACCTTAAGGGCAAGCTAGCTATTATTATTATTAAAGGGGGATAATAAAGTAGATGATAAGTGAGATTAATAATGGGTGTGTGTGTTTTTCTAGTGGTGATAATGTTAAGTGTGCTAGGATTGACAGGTATGGCATGACTTGTATAATAAGTCTGCAGCTAGGGGAGGCAAGGCAGCAGTATTTATTAATAAGGTAGATAAATTATAAGGTTATTCTAAAGCCTTACCTTTATTAATATATAATAATAAAGGGGTTATTAATTATTTAAGGTTTTATAAAGTAAGGTAGTATATATTAAGGAATTATAGTAATTATTAATAAATAAGGTTATTATTAAGTTTTAAAGTACTTAATAAATTATTAATAATTAATAATATATTATTAAAGGCTAAGGAGGGATAGCTAAAAGGTTAATAATACTCTTAAAGGTTATTATAAATGAATATAGTAATAAGGTTTTTAAAATATAAAGAAATAAAGTTATTAAAGGTAGATAGTAATATAAAGAGGGGGTTGGTTAATAATAATTTAAATATAATTAATAAAGAAAAGCAAGGCTAAATAATTAATAATAAAAAAGGTAAAGGTAAAAAAAGGGTAGAAAGAGAAATAAAAAAAATAAATAAGCTATATATACTAAATATATTAATAAAAATAATAACCTTATTTATAATAATTAAGTAATTACTTAAAAAAAGATAAAAAAGGTATTATTAAATAATAGCTATAAAGGAGATAAAGAAGGTAATATTATTTATAAAGGTAGCTAGCTTATTATTTAATAAAAAAAAGTAAACTTAAGTAATAAAGGAAAGATTAAGGTAATTAATATAAAGTAAGTAATTAATACAGGCTAAAGGAATAAAGTTATTAACTAAAGGCTTATTAATTAATAATAATAATAATATAGTAGGCAGGATATTAATAAAAAGATATTAAATTAAATAAAGTAAAATAAAGGTATTTATTACTTAATTAATAAGATAGTATTAATAAATAAAGCTATAAAAATAGGTATAGTAATTAAATATAAGTATAAAAAAGGGGGATAATATATTAATATATTAATAATAATAATTATAAAGGTAATACTGCTTTAGTAATATAAGCTGTTTTTAAATAAGGTAGTTAAGGCCTGTAGTATTTAAGAAAGAAAGGAGATTTAATAAAGGTAGGGTATTTATTAATAAAATAATATTATTAAGATATAATAATAAGAGGTTAAGTATTATTAAGATATAATATTAAAGGAAGAGGCATTACTAAGGCGTAAAGTGTTACTAGGATATATATAATAGTTAAAGAAAAAAGAAAAAAAAAAAAAAAAACTAGGTGGTGTTACTAAGATGTAATATTGCTTAAAGGCTGCTAGTTGGTTTATTATTAATAATAGTTAGCGCCTAGCAGGGGCTAGATGGTTATTAAAACTTAAATAGAATTACTATTAATTAGTATAATATATTATAGAAATAAGGATAAAGAAGCTTGGATTGCTATCTTAAAGAGAGAATCCCTTATTAATTAATATCACTAGCTAACTAATCCTATTACTAGCTAATTAATATATATAGTCACTTTATTATAATACTTTATCTCTTTATCTTTATTAAGTAAAAAAAGGCTATTAAGTATAGTTATAATTAAGTAAATATAAGCTATTTATTTATAAGCTTTTTAAAATTTATAAAGTTATATAACTTTAATTTATTTTTAATTTAATTTAAATTATTACCTTTAGTCTTAAGGTATAAAGTAGATTTTTTTATTAATTAAGGTTAGTATTTTTAAAAGTATTAAAGCTTTATAAAGGTATAGGTTATAATTAATATTAAGGTAATAATAAGTAAAATATTAAGTAGTTTTTTTTAAGTTTATAAAGTTAATAAAGATAGCTTAAGTACTATAATATAAAATAGTTAAGTTATTAAAGACTTTAAGTTTTATATCTTTAATTAAGACTTATTAATAGCCTTGCTTTTTTATAAATTATATATTAATAAAGTTAATTTTATTATTATTATTTAAGTTTATATAAAACTTAATAAAGTTTAAGTTTTTTATTATAATTAAAGTATTAAAGTATTTTTTTACTTTAATATTTTTATTATTAATTATAATAAAGGTAGCTACTTTAATTATTTTTTATTTCTTTAATCTTACTTATTAACTTAATTAAGATAATAATTTATATAATAGCTTAAGGCTTTATAAATAAAATAAATACTCTTTAAGTTTTTATCTTTATCTTTATTATAAAGCTTAGCTTTAACTAAGATATAGTTAAGGTTTAATAATTAATTATTAAGGTATTATTAATAAAGCTTTTTTTTATATATATAAAGAGAGTCTTTAACCCTTTACTTTAAGGCTATATAATAAAGGTTATCTTAATACTTTATTATTAAAGAGATAATTTTTTTATAAATCTTTAAAAAGTAATTACTTTATTTCTTAATATAGTCTTAAAAAAAGAGAAAGAGTTAGTTATAATAGGTTAAGGTATAGTTCTTTTTATTAAAAAAAAATTTATTTTTTTAATAAGTCTAGATAAATATAAAATTTATAAAAAGATTAGTTTTTTTATTAATAAGCTTTATAAAGGGTAAAAAATAAAATAAGCTTTTAATAAATAAAGTCTTTAAGTAACTTATTACTTTATTCTTTAAAATATTCTTAATCTTTTTTATAGTTTTTTTTTATTATAAAGTTTATTTATTAAAGTAATATTCTTATTTTATATAAGCTTTATTATTTATATTATTAAAAGTATAAAAGACTTTATAAAAGTTTTTTTTATATTTATAAAAAGTATTTTTAAAAAAGTATTATAAATTATTTAGCTATTTATTTTAAAGATATAAGTCTGCTTTAGTTATTATATACTAGATATTCTTAACTTTAATTTTTTTTTTACTTTTTTTAAAAAAGTTATTAACTTTTTATTATTTTTTTTTTAACTTAAAAAAGCTTTTTTTATTTTAAAGTTTAATATAGAGTTTTTTTATTTATTTTTAAAGTATTTTTAATTTTTTAAGTTATTTTAATTAAGTTATTTTATCTTAAGCTTTTTTAATATTATTATAAAGATATTAAATATTTTATTTATTAAGTAAGGCTTTTATATCTTTTTCTTTAAATTAAAAAAGGTTTTTATTTTTTTTTATAAACTTAAAAAGGTTTTATAATATTATAAATATAGGTTTTATAATATTATTATAAGTTTTTATTATTATTACTTTCTTAAGTAATTTATAATAAAAAAGCTTTAAAATATAATAAAAATAAAAAAGTTAAGTAAAAGGTAGTAATAATAAGTTATATTATTAAATTAAAGCTTAAAGAGTTATTTTTTTTTATACTCTTTAAGGGCTTTATAATTAAAAAAAGACTAAAGCTATAAAAAAAAAACTAAGCCTTATTATTAATTAAGCTAATTAATTAAGCCTAGCTATAATAAAGGAGGCTAATTAATAAAGACTAGTTAGTAAATTAAGGCTAAATATAGCTTAATAATTTATTAAGCTAAACTTCCCTTACAAGAGGGCAGTGAACTGCTGCAGGCAGCGGTATTATTATATTAATATACTCTTTTAACTTAATAAAAAAAGAAGGTATTATTTAATAGCTTTTTAATTAAAGAAGTTTAATAAAGTTAAACTTAATTATAAAATATTAAATTAAAAAATATTTATAATTATTAAGTTATTTAAATATTAATAATATTATATTAAAGAGATAAGCAACTTTATAAAGGTTTTATTAAACTATAAGAATTTATAAATATTTATATATTAATTAAAGTTATTAAAAAAATAAGTATAATTATATATATACCTTACTTTTTTTAATTTTATTATTAAATATAAGCTAGGGAAGAGTAACCTTATTAATACTTTATTAAAGAGATTAAATTATAAAACCTTAATATTAAAGAATAAAAAGCTATTACTTAACCTTAAAAAAAGGCTTGCTTTAATATAAAGTATTATTATAGTATTAATATATTATAAAGGGTATAATAAAAAATTAAAAATAATTAAAAAGGCTTATATTTTTAATTAATTTAAGTATAATAAGATATTTTTATAAAGTAAGATACTTAAGGCTTATAATTAATATAATAAAATATCTTTAATAAATAAAATACTTTAAGTTAAAGGGTTAAAGAATATAACCTTTTTAATTCTTAAATAATTAATTAATTAAGCTAAAGGGATACTATATTATAAAAAGCTCTTTTTTAATGAATTAATTAAAATAATACTTTATAAAAAAGTAATATATAAAGAAAAAGCTTTTTAATTATTACTATCTTTTATTAAAGACCTTTAAGTAAAGGATTTAAAGATATAATATTAAATTATTAAAGAAGTAGTAATAAAGCTATATTAAAGGAATAGTATTTAATAAATAAATATAAAAAGTATTTTATAATATTATAATTATATTTTTATATTAAAAAAGAGTATAAAAGATAAGATAATTAATCTTTATTATAATAACCCTTTAGCTAGGCACTTTAGTATAATATAAACCCTTAATCTTATTTAAAAAGAGTTCTTTTAGCTATTTATAAATAAAAATATAAAAAAGTATATATAAATCTATAAGCCTTATTAAAAAAGTATATTAAAAAGGTATAAGCTATATAATAAGCTTAAATCTTTATTACTTTTTTTATAATCTTAAAAAAAAGTCTTAATAAACTTTATTATAAGCTTGCCCTTTACTTTTTTTAAGATTAAAGAAGTTAATATAATTTTAATTATTATAAATTAATTTATAAAGTATTTATTATACTTTTTTATTAATAATACTATTATTATAATAAACCTTATAATATTATTTTATAGCTAAATAAAAATAATCTTTAGCTTTATATAAAAAATTATAAATAACTATAGCTTAATATTTATAAATAAATTTTAATTAAAGCTTTACTATATATTAAAAATAATATAAAGGCTATTTATAGTATTTTACCCTTAAATTAATAAATAAATAAAATAAATAAACCAAGTTATTAAGTACTACCTTTATTACTTTATTAATAAAAAATAAGTAATATAGCCTTATTTATTAATATTAACTTAATACTACTTAAATTTAATATAAAATACTATAATTAAAATATCTCTTTTTATAGCCTTTATAAATATAAACCTTAACTTTTATATTTAAGACTTTAGTAATAAGGCTGTTATTTATAAAAAAAAGGTATTAAATATAAAATAATATATTAAAAAGCTAAAAAAAAATATATAAATAACTAAAGATTTAATAATAAATTATAATTAAAAAGCAGGTATTTTATTATAATAAAAAGTATAAACCCTTAAAGTTAAATATAAAAAACCTTATTATATTATTAATTAAAAACCTTAAAGTTAAAAAAAAAAACTTATACTTAAATATATAAAGCCTTTTTATATTACTACTTAATTTAATAAATAAGCCTATAAACTTATATTACTTAAAAAATATTTAAGTATTTATAATATTTTTTATATTAACCTCCTTTAGCTATAAAGACTTAAAAAAAAAGCCTAGCTAAACCCTTAATAATACCTAACTTAAATAACCTTAAAGGATAATAAAAAATAAAAAAAGTTAAAGATAATAAAAAAATAAATTTTTTTTTATTATTTTATTAAATAAGCTAGATAGCCTATAGAATATAACTAGTAGGTTTATAAAGATAATATAAATACCTTTACTGTTGCAGAGCAAATCTTGAAGTTAGTTGATTTCTCTCCCTCTTGCTTAACTAACTATAGGCCTTATTTATATACAGTGTGGTACAGTATCTCACCCTACCTTACCACACTGTGTGGATCTATATCACCTAACCACACCACACTGTATGGATCCACCTCACCTCCCTCAATCTATCCTAACATTTACCTTAGCTAAAAGATTCTATATAAATTAAGTTAAAAAAAAAGTAAAAAAAAGTATAATATTAATAATACTTAAAAAAATCTAGGTATATTAATAATAATAAAGTAATTAATAATAAAGGTTTATATATAAAGCTTTATTATAAAAAAGAAAATACTTAAAAAACTTAAATAAATCTATAATATTATTACTATAACCTTAACTTAATAATTAAAGCATTAAATAAATACCCTTAAGTCTAGTAATAAATTAAATAGCTAGGTATAATCTATAGGGTTTACTATCTTTATTATTAAAATACCTTTAACTACTTTAAATATATTATAAAAAGCAACTTATTAAAGAATATAACTTAAGTTTTTTAAAAAAAGGTAATAAAGTTAATAATATTTTATTTATATAGTAAGATCTTGCTTTAAAGTAATTATTACTTAAGTCTTTAATATTATAAAAGCTTAATAATAATAATATTAATTAAGTAAAACCTTAAGGCTTAGCCTATATATAAAAAAAAGAATATATAATAAAATATAAAAGTATTTTTATAAAGTAAAGGCTTTTTATTATAAAATAAAATAAAGATAAATACTTTAATTTATAATTAAACTTTTTTTTAAACTTAAAAAGCTATATTTAAATTAATATATTTAATTAAAGTAATTAAAAATAATATAAAAATTATATATTATTAATATAAAACTTTATTATATTATATAAAAATAAGCTATATATATAGTATCCCTTACTTTAAAAGATTAAAAACTATTGCCTAGCTTATTATATTAATTCTTAAAAAGGTTAAGTTATTAATTAAGTTAAAAAGTAGCTTACTATAATAAAGCAAAAAGATTAATTAATAATTAATTAAGGCTTTTTTTTAAAAAAAAAAGTAAACTATAAATAAGGTATAATTATTATTAAATATAATATAAGCTTTATATTATATAATAATATTATTATATTATAAATATTAAACTTAAGTAATAACTATAAAAAAACTTTAATAAAATATTAATATATTTAAATTTATAGTATTTATATAATAAAAGTAATAAATATATTATTAATAATAAGTAAGATAATTTATAATATAGCTATAATACTATATTAAAGTTTATTAATATATTTTCTTAAGTATTAAAAAGGTTATAAAACTTTTTTATACTTAAAGTATAATAAAAAAGAATATAAAGAATTTAAAGACTATAAAGAAAAAATAAAAAAGCTTCCCTTTTTTTTATATTATAAAAATATTATAAAAATAAATAAATATAAAGACTTAATTAAATAAAGGCACTTTATATAAGGCTTATATTAATTAATATAATAACCTATATTAATAAAGTATTATAAATAAAGAAACTATTAATAACCAAAGGAAGGGCTTTTAAAAAAGGCCTTATAATTAAATTAATACTATATCCCCTATATATAATAATTAAGATAATTATTATAAAAAGGGGGAATAATATAATAATATTATTATTTATAATAATTTACTACCTTTTTATAAAAGAAGTTTAGCTTAATAAATTATTAAGCTATATTTAGCCTTAATTTATTAACTAGTCTTTATTAATCAGCCTCCTTTACTATAGCTAAGCCTAATTAATTAACTTAATTAATAATAAGGCTTAATCTTTTTTTTATAGCTTTAATCCTTTTTTAATTATAAAGCCCTTAAGGAGTATAAAAAGAAGATAGCTCTTTAAGCTTTAGTTTAATATAGAAAAAAGTGCTTGTTATATACTAAAAGAGTATATCTTTTATATAATATATACTTAAGGCGCTAGGCCTTATTAATATAAAGCTTAATCTCTTAGATAGAAGGACTCCTTTATATTTATTTATAGGCCTTATAGTATTTATTTCCTTTATTTTATTTAAGGCTTTTTTAAACTTATTTTCTTAAGCTCTTTTTAATTAATCTACTCTTTTTAATAATTATAAGCTTAAGTAATATTATAAAATATTAAAAACTTTTAAAAATAATTATAATAAAGTAATTAATATAAATAATATAAAAATTAATAATTCCTTTATTTAAATTAAGCTAGACTTGTCTATAAGATAGGTTAAGTAGCTTGTAATACTTTATAATTTTATAATTACTTAAAAAGTTTAAGAATATATTAACTTAAATAAACTTAAATAAGTAATTAATAATCTTAAGCTTAAAAAGCTTTTAATAATTAAAGATATATATATTTAAGTAGTATATATCTTTAATATTAAAGTAAAAAATATTAAACTAAAATAAATTTTTTAAGTTATAAAAGATCTATATAACTATATATAGTTAAAATAAGCATGCTTTATAAATATTAAAAAAGTAAATATAATAATTTAAAATTAAATTAATTAAATAGTTAATAATAATATTTATAAAAGTACTATAGCTATACTTATAATTAAATATTTAAATTATATAATATTTACTATATACTAAATTATAATATAATTAAAAAAAAAGCTTGCTTTAAGTAAATTAAGCTTAAAAAAGACTATTTAATAAAAGTATTACTTAATATTAAAGAATATTAAGTATATAAACTTTAAACTAAAAGTATAATATACTATATAGTCTTAAGCTTATATAAAGGCTATAGTTTATAAAATTTTTAATATTAAAGGAAATTTTATAATTAATAACTTCTTAAATATAATTAAAGTATATTTTATACTTACTTAAGTAAAAATAAAGTATAATAAGCTTTTTAAGCTAGAAAATAATAATTAATTAACTATTTTTATATTAAAAAAGTATAAATTAAACTTTTTTTTAATTATTATTTATAATTATTAAAAAAAGTATATAAAAGTATATATTATATTAAGTAAATACTTAAATAAAGAAAGTTAAGTAAAAGAAGATAAAAAGAAAAAGATTTATACTTATCTTTATTATATTAATAAAGTAAGGCATTTTTAGCCTCTTAAAGATTATAAAATCTTTAAATATATACTTATAAAAGATAAATTATACTTTATAAATAATAAAAACCCTTTAAATATATAGTATAATACTACTTATTAAGTATTTAATAACCTTAAGTAAAATAGCCTTTACTTAAAATTAAAAAAACTTAATTAAAACTTAATTAAAACCTTAATTAATAAAAAAAGGTTTAATTAAAAAAATAACTTCCTTAAAGTTATTATTATTATAATTATAAACCTTAATATTATAAATATTATAAATATTTTAAAAGTTTATAGTATATTTATAAATAATAATTATAAACTTAATATAAATATAGTCTTTAATATTTATAAAGCTATATACTTTATTATTAATTAAGACCTCTTTAAATTAAAAAACTTTATACTATATAATAATAAAAACTAAGTTAAAGCAAGCATTAACTAGATTAAGGTATTTAAAAAGGGTATTTATAAACTTAAAAATATTTTTAATAAGGCTTATAGATTAAAGATAAAGGATCTTATACTTAATAATATAATAGTAGTTAAAGGATTTTATATTAATATTATCTTTAAGATTAAAGTTAAAAAGGTAAATATATAATATATAGAATTTAACTACTTATTTTACTTTAAAACCTTTAATTAAAATATAAAATTAATATTTTTAATTAAAAAGCAAGGCTTAATATTCTTTAAATATAAACTATTATCTTTTTATACTTTAAACCTTAATAAAAAAATAATACTATATATAAACTATACTTTTATACTTATTATAATAAATAATTAAGTAAAGTAAAGAGTATAAAGTAAAAGACTAACTAAAGATTTATTAATTCTTTATTATAATATAAAGGAATTATAGTATCTTAAGGCTAGCTATTTAAACTTTTATATACTTAAAAGCCTTATATATAATACTAGAAATATTTAAATTAAGGGTATAAAGAAAATTAAATATAAAATATACTTAATATTATTTATAATAAAGTATATCTTATATAGATAGTCTAAATATTATATACTAAAGCCTTTTTAATATATATATTAAGATTTATAAAATTACTTATTAAGGTTTAGTAAAGTAAATTAATTATTTATTATAAAAAATAAATATAGTAAATAGTTATATACTATATTATTATTAAATAAGAAATTAAAAACTATTTTTAATATATTATTTTATTATAAATATATAATTAAAAAATAATTTTATATATATATTTATAAAGTAAGGTAAGACAATAAGTAAGTTATTATTATAATTATAAATAAAATATAATTTTAATATTAATTAAATATTAAAGGTATAATCTTAAAGCTTATGCCTTTTTTTATATATAAGCTAAATAATAGCTTTAAATAAATAAGTTAAAAAGTAATTAATAAGTTTATTAAAATACTTAATAATATAAGGCTTTTTATAAAGCTATAGTTAGAAAGCTTAAAAGCTACTATATATTTAATTAATATAAGCCTTTTAAGAGTAAATAAAATAGTTTTATTAATTAATAAGTTAAAGGAATATTTTTAAAAGCATGCTTTTTTATAAGTTTAAGAGTATATTATTAACTTAAAGCTTAATTAAAGTAGTCTATATACTTATAGTTATTATATATATATATTATAATATAACTATAAAGCAAGAAGGAAGAAAAGGTTATATAAAGTTAGCTTTAAAAAGATTATTAAGTATTTAATTAATTATTAAGTTATTAATATTTATTAAATTTAAATCCTTTACTTTAAAAAGATCTTAATAATTAAAAATATAACCTTTAATAAGTCTTGCTTTTATTAACTTAAGCTAAAAAGCTTAAATATATAGATAATTATAAAATAAAATAAGCTATTTTATAAAGTAAAAGATAATAAAGTAAAATTTATAAAACTTAAAGAAAACACTTACTTATATTAAAATAACCTTGCTTAAAAGAGTTTAAAGTAAATAATCTTAAAGGTAATAGCTTTTAAAAACTTAAAAAAGCCTTTTAAAAGCTTAAAACCCCTTAAATATTATAAAACTTTAAAATTAAGAATACTTTATAAAATACTAAAATAAGATTATTTTAATATATAATACTAATTATAAAAGGCTTAAGTAAGTATATTAATATTATAAATAATGCTTAAAATAAATTATTTATTATCTTTAACTAGACTATAGATTAATAAAGATAAAGAAAAAGATTTTTTATTACCTTAAGAATAATAAAAAAATATAGCTTAAAAAGTAAATAATTTACTTTATAAAATTACTATTCTATATAAATAAAGCTTAATAATATAATAATTAAAGTATATTATCTTAATTAAAGTATTTTCTTTAGCTTTATATAAAAGCATAAGGCTATAAAAAAAAGAGCTTAAGTAAGCAGGCTTTCCCTTTTTAAAAAAAAAAGGTAAAAAAAAAAAATAAGCCTAGCAGTATATATACTATACTTAACTAGCTTTTAAATAAAAATATCTATAATCTCTTACTTAATTAATAAATATTATAAAATAATAATTTAATAAGCTTATAAATAATACTTATTATACTTAAAGCAGTAATATATTAAAAATATATTTTAAGGCTAGTAATAGTATTAAGTAAGCTTTTTATTAAGTTAAAAGATTTAACCAAGCTATTAAAAAGGTAAAGGGAGTTTATAAAGTATTTATTAAAAGATTAGTTTATTAAAGCTATATATAAAAAAATTAAAGCCTTATATTATAAAAAAACTTAAAAAAAAATTAAAAAATTAAAAGCTAAGTTAATACCTTTATTATTAAAATAAGTATTTATATATAAATTTAATTAAGCTAGAATATTAATAAAGTATAAAGCTTAATTTATAATTAAAAAAGACTTTTAAAAAAACTTAACTATTTAAGGAATCTATACTATAATACTTATTATATACTTATTCTAGGTATTTATAGCCTTAATTATAAAATTTAACCTAAAGCTTAAATAGTTTAATATTAAAAATGCATTTTTAAATATAATAAAAGATAAGCAGGGCATATTAATTATATATAAAATACCACTAGGTTTTAAGCTACTTAATAAGCTTATTAAGTTTAAAAAAGCTTTTTATAAACTTTAAAATTTACTATAATTATAGTTTAAAGAGTTTATAATAACCTTATACTTACTAAAGCTAATCTTTAATATAAAAAAGCCTTGCTTATACTATTTAAAAAATTAAAAGTTATTTTTTTATTTCTTTATAAATAATATCTTTATTATATATTATAAATATAACTATACTTTATTTAATAAGTTTATAAATATATTAAAGAGGAAATATAAGCTTTATAAAAAGGGTAATATAAAGTAGTTCTTAAGAATTAATATTATTTATAAATATTTTAAGTATAAGATATATTTATTATATAAAGTATATATATAAAAGGTTGCTTAAAAGTTTAATTTAAATAAAGAGAATTAATATTTTATAATTCCTTTTTTTATACTTTTTTTTAAAAAAAATAGCTTTTAAGCTACTATCTTTAAGATTAAAAGTTATTAAGAAAAAGTTAGATTAGCACTTTATATAATAATCTTAATAAAACCTAATATAGCTTTTATAGTAACTATATTAATAAAATATATTATTAATCTAAGACTTAAGTACTATAAGGTTATTAATTAGCTTATTTATTATTTATTTATATAAAAGTACTTAACTCTTTAATATAAAGGGATTAATAAAATATAAATCTTAACTACTTTAAGTAATATATTATTTATTAATAATATTAAAATTAAAAAATCTTTATAAAGATATTTTATAATATTATTTAATAAATTAATTATATAAAGTATTACTTATTAAAGTATAGTTAATATATTAATAATTAAGGCTAAATTACTTACTTTATTAATAATAATAAAAAAAATAATAAGTTTATAATACTTTTTTAATAAAATATACTTTAATTTAAAAAAAAATTAAAATATTAACTATAATAATTAATAAATAATATATTTTATACTTAAAGATAATAAAAAGATTAATACTTATCTTTACTATATTAATATATAAAATATATAGCTATATTAAGAGTATTAATATAAGGCTTTTAAGGTTATATACCTAACCTTATAAAAAATGCCCTTTAATAAACTTATAAAAGCTCTTTTATATTAATAATTTAAATACTTTAAGGCTTTATTAAATTTAAAAGTTTTAAAAAATAAGAAAAAAGTAAAGAAATTATTAAAAAAAAGCTTAAAATAATAAAAAAAAGTATAGGAATATAAATTTAAAGCACTCTAACCCTTTTAGTTAAAAATTATATAAAAAATTAAAAAAAAAAAACTTAATAAACTAGTGCTTTACTAGCTATTATTAATTAATAAAAACTCTCTTAGCCTTATCTATAAGGTATATACCTTAATATATATTATTATAGTATTAAAGAGCAAGGCTTGCTTTATTAAATTATTTAATAAATAATCTTTATTATTTACTTAAATAAAGCTTATTATAAACCTTAAGGCTAAATAATAATACTATATCTTTTACTTAATAATTATTTTTTAAGCTTTTATCTAATATAAATAAAATAACTTATTATAGTATCCCTCTTTTTTATAATACTTTAAAGAACTTAAGCTAGGCTTATTAATTATATAAGTCTAGAAGTTTATAATTAAATAAAAAAAAGATTAAATAAAAAGAATTAAGCTTATATTAATAAGTATTAATGCCTATAGGTAAAGTAATTTTAATATTAATAAAATTAGCTTATAGTAAAGATATATTAAAAGAAGTTGCCTTTATTAATAATAATACTCTTTAAGTATTTTAAGTAATAAGGATAGTAAGGTAAGTATAAAGTAGCTAGTGCTATAAAGGCAGGATTATTATTATTATTATTATTATTATTATTATTATTATTATTATTATTATTACTATTATCTTTATTACTATTACTATCTTTATTACTATCTTTATTACTATCTTTATTATTATTATTATTATTATTATTATTATTATTATTATTATTATTATTATTATTATTATTATTATTATTATTATTATTATTATTATTATTATTATTATTTATTATATTATTATTATTATTATTATTATAATCTTTATTATCTTTATTATCTTTATTATCTTTATTATTATCTTTATTATCTTTATCTTTATTATTATCTTTAGTATTATTATTATTATTATTATCTTTATTATTATTATTATTATTATTATTATTATTAAAAAGGGTATTTATAAATATAAAAATAAAAGCAAGAGTAAAAGTAAGAATAAAAGCAAGAGTAAAAAGGGCTAAAAAGATTATAAAAACTAGTATAATAATAATTAAAAAGATTAAGGCTAGGGCTAGGGTAATTAAGGCAAGAATAAGTATTAAAGGCACTATAAAAAGAATAATAATTATTAAGGCTATAATAAAAATAAGTATTAAAGGTATAACTAAAATAAAGGCTATAAAGGTTAAAAAAGAAAAAAGAGTTATAATTAATATAAAAAAAAGTAAAGTATTATATAGTATATAGTATTAATTATAAATAATATTAAAAATAGTTTTTTAAGTAATTTAAAAAGTAAATAAGCTTATAAATATTAAATAAAAAGTATTAAATTAAATAAAGCTATTTTAAAAAGATTTTTTACTTTTTAAGCTTAAGTTTAAGCTATTTTTATTATTATTATTATTATTATTAATAAAGATAATAATAATAAAGATTATAAAATTAAAAAAGGCTATAAAAAGGTAAAAAAAGCTTCTTTATATAGCCTTAAGTATTTTACTTTATTATTAAAGCTTTAAATTTATAAATCTTTATTTTTATTATTATTAATTATTAAATAAGGTATAAAGTTACTTTATAATTAATTCTTTATTAAAGAAATAAGCCTTTACTTTAAAATAATAAAGAAAGTAATATAAGTTAATTTATATATATAAAGAAGCTTAAGAAAAAGGATATAAAAAAAAAATTAAAAATACTAAAGAATTTAAAAAATAATATATAATATTATATATAAATAGTATTATTATATAAAAGGTATATAGAAAATAGTGCTTATTATATATTAAAGAAGTATATCTTTTATATAATATATACTTAAGGTACTAGGCCTTATTAAGATAAAGCTTAGTCTCTTAGATAGAAGGACTCCTTTATATTTATTTATAAGCCTTATAGCACTTATTTCCTTTGTTTTATTTAAGGCTCTTTTAAACCTATCTTCTTAAGCTCCTTTTAACCAATCCGCTCTTTTTAACATTTAATAATATAACCTATTATTACTACCTCCTACCTAACTTTTTTATTTTATTATAATTAACTATATTTTATTATTAAATTATTATTTATTATAATAATACTACTTTATAATATATTATTATAACTATATATAATAGTTTTTTTATTATAAAGGTAGCTGCTTTATTTATTAATATTAATATTAAATTATTTTTATTTATTATTTTTAAAGTATATAAATTATAAAGAACTAGCTTTATAATAATTATAGATAAGTATTTTAATATAAATCTATATACTTAAAGAGAAAAAGAGTCTATATATCTTTATATTTTTTTATAATTAATTATATACCTATAGAATAAGTATACTTTAAAAAAGGGCTAGGCCTTTATAAGGCTTAGGCTAGTAATACCTTAGGTAAGGGCTGGGCCTTTATAAGGCCTGGGTTATACAAGGCTTAGGTAAAGCCTAAGCCTGTAATATTTTTTTAAATTTAAAAAGGCTTTTTTTTTTAACTTTAATATAAAGTTTTATTTATTTATTCTTAAAGTATTTTTAATTTTTTAAATTATTTTAATTAAGTTATTTTTCTTAAGCTTTTTTAATATTATTATAAAGGTATTAAATATTTTATTTATTAAATAAGGTATTTATATCTTTTTTTTAAATTAAAAAAGTCTTTATTTTTTTTATTAATTTAAAAAGGTTTTATAATACTATAAGTATAGGTTTTATAATATTATTATAAGTTTTTATTATTATTATTTTCTTAAGTAATTTATAATAAAAAAGCTTTAAAATATAATAAAATAAAAAAGTTAAGTAAAAGGTAATAATAATAAGTTATATTATTAAATTAAAACTTAAAGAATTTTTTTTTATATACTTTAAAGATTTTATAATTAAAAAAAAACTAAAGCTATAAAAAAAACATTAAGCCTTATTATTAATTAAGTTAATTAATTAAGCCTAGTGATAAAAAAAAGGCTAATTAATAAAGACTAGTTAATAAATTAAAGTTAAATATAGCTTAATAACTTATTAAGCTAAACTCCTTTTATAAAAGGGCAGTAAGCTACTACAAGCAGTAGTATTATTATATTAATTAAGCCTAGCTATAGTAAAGGAGGCTGATTAATAAAGACTGGTTAATAAATTAAGACTAAATATAGCTTAATAATCCATTAAGCTAAACTCCCCCTATAGGAGGGCGGTGAGCTGCTGCAAGCGGCAGAATTATTATATAATAGCTTTATTT
>JAIWOZ010000021.1:0-25001 GCA_020631695.1 Trichoderma cornu-damae
AAAGATTAACTAAAGATCTACTAATTCTTTATTATAATATAAAAGAATTATAGTATTTTAAAGCAGGCTATTTAAACTTTTATATATTTAAAAGCTTTATATATAATATTAAAAATATTTAAATTAAAGATATAAAGAAAATTAAATATAAAGTATACTTAGTATTATTTATAATAAAGTATATTTTATATAAACAATCTAAATATTATATATTAAGGCCTTTTTAATATATATATTAAGATTTATAAAATTATTTATTAAGGTTTAATAAAGTAAATTAATTATTTATTATAAAAGATAAATATAGTAGATAGTTATATACTATATTATTATTAAATAAGGAATTAAAAATTATTTTTAATATATTATTTTATTATAAATATATAATTAAAAAATAATTTTATATATATATTTATAAAGTAAGGCAAGATAATAAGCAAGCTATTATTATAATTATAAGTAAAATATAATTTTAATATTAATTAAATATTAAAGGCATAATCTTAAAGCTTATACTTTTTTTTATATATAAGCTAAATAATAACTTTAAATAAGCAGGTTAAAAAGTAATTAATAAGTCTATTAAGATACTTAATAATATAAGGCTTTTTATAAAGCTATAGTTAAAAAGCTTAAAAGCTACTATATATTTAATTAATATAAGCTTTTTAAAAATAAATAAAATAATTTTATTAATTAATAAGTTAAAAGAATATTTTTAAAGGTATACTTTTTTATAAATTTAAGAGTATATTACTAACCTAAGGCTTAATTAAAGCAGTTTATATACCTATAGTTACTATATATATATACTATAATATAACTATAAGGCAGGAAGGAAGAAAAGGTTATATAAAGTAAGCCTTAAAGAGATTATTAAATATTTAGTTAATTATTAAGCTATTAATATTTATTAAACTTAAATCTTTTACCTTAAGAAGATCTTAATAATTAAGAATATAACCTTTAATAAGTCTTGCTTTTATTAATTTAAGTTAAAAAGCTTAAATATATAGATAATTATAAAATAAAATAAGCTATTTTATAAAGTAAAAGATAATAAAGTAAAATTTATAAAACTTAAAGAAGGTATTTATTTATATTAAGATAACCTTACTTAAGAAAGTCTAGAGTAAATAATCTTAAGGGTAGTAGCTTTTAAAAGCTTAAGAAAGCCTTTTAAAAGCTTAAAACCCCTTAAATATTATAAAACTTTAAGATTAAGAATACTTTATAAAATATTAAAATAAGATTATTTTAATATATAATATTAATTATAAAAGGCTTAAGTAAGTATATTAATACTATAAATAATACTTAGAATAGATTACTTACTGCTTTTAATTAGATTATAGATTAATAAAAATAAGGAAAAGGATTTTTTATTGCCTTAAGAATAATAAAAAAGTATAGCTTAAAAAGTAAATAATTTACTTTATAAAATTGCTATTCTATATAAATAAAGCTTAGTAATATAGTAACTAGAGTATATTATCTTAACTAAAGTATTTTTTTTAGCTTTATATAAAAGTGCAAGGCTATAAAAAGAGAGAGCTTAAGTAAGTAAGCTTTTTTTTTTTAAAAAAAAAAAGTAAAAAAAAAAAAATAAGCTTAATAATATATATACTATACTTAATAAGCTTTTAAATAAAAATATTTATAATCTCTTGCTTAATTAATAAATATTAAAAAATAATAATTTAATAAGTTTATAAATAATACTTACTATACTTAAAGTAGTAATATATTAAAAATATACCTTAAGGCTAGTAATAATATTAAGCAAGCCTTTTATTAAGTTAAAAAACTTAGCCAAGCTGCTAGAAAGGTAAAAAGAGTTTATAAAGTATTTATTAAAAGATTAATTTATTAAAGCTATATATAAAGAAATAAAAGCCTTATATTAAAAAGGAACTTAAAAAGAAATTAAGAAATTAAAAGCTAAGTTAATACCTTTATTATTAAAATAAGTATTTATATATAAATTTAATTAAGCTAAAATATTAATAAAGTATAAAGCTTAATTTATAATTAAAGAGGACCTTTAAAAAAGCTTAATTATTTAAAGAACCTATACTATAATACTTACTGCATGCTTATTTTAGGTATTTATAGCCTTAGCTATAAGATTTAACCTAAAGCTTAAATAGTTTAATATTAAAAATATATTTTTAAATATAATAAAAGATAAGCAGGGCATACTAGTTATATATAAAATACTACTAGGTTTTAAGCTGCTTAATAAGCTTATTAAGCTTAAAAAAGCTTTTTATAAACTTTAAGATTTACTATAATTATAGTTTAAAGAGTTTATAATAACCTTATACTTACTAAAGCTAATCTTTAATATAAAGGAGCCTTATTTATACTATTTAAAAGATTAAAAGTTATTTCTTTATTTCTTTATAAATAATATCTTTATTATATATTATAAGTATAATTATGCTTTATTTAATAAGCTTGTAAGTATATTAAAAAGGAAATATAAGCTTTATAAAAAGGGTGATATAAAGTAGTTCTTAAGAATTAATATTATTTATAAATATTCTAAGTATAAGATATATTTATTATATAAAGTATATATATAAAAGGTTGCTTAAAAGTTTAATTTAAATAAAGGGAATTAATATTTTATAATTCCTTTTTTTATACTTTTTTTTAAGAAAAATAGCTTTTAAGCTACTACCTTTAAGATTAAAAGCTATTAAGAAAAGGTTAGATTAGCGCTTTATATAGTAATCTTAATAAGACTTAATATAGCTTTTATAGTAGCTATATTAATAAAATATATTACTAATTTAAGACCCAAGCACTATAAAGCTATTAATTAGCTTATTTATTATTTATTTATATAAAAGCACTTAGCTCTTTAGTATAAAGGGATTAATAAAATATAAGTCTTAACTACTTTAAGTAATGCATTATTTATTAATAATATTAAGATTAAAAGATCTTTATAAAGATATTTTATAATATTATTTAATAGATTGATTATATAAAGTGCTACTTATTAAAGTATAGTTAATATATTAATAACTAAGGCTAAACTGCTTGCTTTATTAATAATAATAAAGGAAATAATAAGTTTATAGTACTTTTTTAATAAAATATACTTTAATTTAAAAGAAAATTAAAATATAAACTATAATAATTAATAAATAATATATCTTATACTTAAAGATAATAAAAGGATTAATACTTACCTTTACTATATAGATATATAGAATATATAGCTATATTAAGAGTATTAATGCAAGGCTTTTAAGGTTTTATACTTAACCTTATAGAAGATGCCCTTTAATAAGCTTATAAAAGCTTTTTTATACTAGTAATTTAAATACTTTAAGGCTTTATTAAACTTAAAGGTTTTAAAAAATAAAAAGGAAGTAGAGAAATTACTAAAGAAAAGCTTAAAATAATAAAAAGAAGTATAAAAATATTAATTTAAAGCACTTTAACTTTTTTAGCTAGAAATTATATAAAAAATTAAAAAAAAAAAAACTTAATAAACTAGCGCCTTATTAACTATTATTAATTAATAAAAACTCTCTTAGCCTTGCCTATAAAGTATATACCTTAGTATATATTATTATAGTATTAAAGAGCAAGGCTTGCTTTACTAAACTATTTAATAAATAATCTTTATTATTTACTTAAATAAGGCTTATTATAAACCTTAAGGCTAAATAGTAATACTATATCTTTTACTTAATAATTATTTTTTAAGCTTTTATTTAATATAAGTAAAGTAATTTATTATAGTATCCCTCTCTTTTATAATATTTTAAAAAACCTAGGCTAAGCTTATTAATTATATAGGTTTAAAAGTTTATAATTAAATAAAAAAAAGATTAAATAAAAAAAATTAAGCTTATATTAATAAGTATTAATGCCTATAGGTAAAGTAATTTTAGTATTAATAAAACTAGCCTATAGTAAGGATATACTAAAAGAAGTTATCTTTATTAATAATAATACTCTTTAAATATCTTAAGTAATAAGGATAGTAAGGTAAGCATAGAGTGGCTAGTATTATAAAGGCAGGATTATTATTATTATTATTATTATTATTATTATTATTATTATTATTATTATTATTATTACTATCTTTATTATTATTACTATCTTTATTACTATCTTTATTATTATCTTTATTATTATTACTATTACTATTATTATTATTATTATTATTATTATTATTATTATTATTATTATTATTATTATTATTATTATTATTACTATTATTATTTACTATATTATTATTATTATTATTATTATAATCTTTATTATCTTTATTATCTTTATTATCTTTATTATTATCTTTATTATCTTTATCTTTATTATTATTTTTAATATTATTATTATTATTATTATCTTTATTATTATTATTATTATTATTATTATTATTAAAAAGGGCATTTATAAATATAAAAATAAAAGCAGGAGTAAGAGTAAGAATAAAAGTAAGAGCAAGAGGGGCTAAAGGGATTATAAAAACTAATGCAATAATAGCTAAAAAGACTAAAGCTAGGGCTAAGGTAATTAAAGTAAAAATAAGCACTAAAGGCATTATAAAAAAAATAATAATTATTAAGGCTATTATAATAAAAGCAGGTGTTAAAGGTATAATTAAAATAAAGGCTATAAAGGCTAAAAGAGGAGGGGGAGCTATAATTAATATAAAAGAAAGTAAAGCTTTATACTATATATAGTGCTAATTATAAGCAGAATTAAAAATAGCTTTTTAAGTAATTTAAAAAGTAAATAAGCTTATAAATACTAAATAAAAAGTATTAAATTAAATAAAGCTATTTTAAAAAGATTTTTTACTCTTTAAGCTTAAGTTTAAGCTATTTTTATTATTATTATTATTATTAATAATAAAGATAATAATAATAAAGATTATAAAATTAAAAAAAGCTATAAAAAGGTAAAAAAAGCTTTTTTATATAGCTTTAAGTATTTTACTTTATTATTAAAGCTTTAAACCTATAAGTCTTTATTTTTATTATTATTAATTATTAAATAAGGTATAAAGTTATTTTATAATTAATTCTTTATTAAAGAAAGACCTTTAAAAGCCTTGTATTAATACTCTTAATAAGCTAGCTTAAGTAATTCTATATATTTATATAATAAAGATAAGTATTAATCTTTTATTATATAAATAAAAGCTTAAGAAATAAGATTATATAAAAGATATATATTATTATTTAGTTAATATTATAAATAATTTTCTCTTAAGTTAAAGTATATTTATTAAAAAAGTATTATAGACTTATTTTATTATTTTTATATTATTATTAATAAAGTAAGTAGTTTAGTCTTATTAATTAATAATACTAATTATACTTTAATAAGGTACTTTTATAATTAATTTACTAAATAATATTAATAAAATATCTTTTAAAATTATATTCTTATACTTCTTTATTATTATTTTAAGCTTTTACTTAAATAATTAAGACCTATTTTTATTTTTAATCCCTTTATATTAATAAAGCTAAATGTATTTAAATTATTAATATAAATAGCTTTTATAAAATAAGCTAATCTTTTAATAAGGTTAAGTATAAAACCTTAAAAACTATTAATACTCTTAATATAGCTAGTATATTCTATTATATAGCTATTATATAAAGTAAATAATCTTTTTATTATCTTTAAGTATAAGATATTATTTATTAATTATTATAACCTTTATATTTTAATATTTCTTAAATAAAGTATATTTTATTAAAAAAGTATATAAATTTATTATTTTTATTATTATTAATAAAAATTTTAGATTTAATTATTAATATAAATATACTTTAATAAATAGCACGTTATATAATTAAGTTATTAAAGAATATGATAAAATATCTGTATAAAGATTGTGTAATCTTAATATTATGAATAAATAATATATTACGTAAAGTAATTAAGACCTGCATTTTATTAATCCCTTTATATTAAAGAGCTATATTTTTTATATAAGATAATAAATAAATAATTAATCCTTATAGTACTTAAGTCTTAAATTAATAATATATTATTAATATAGCTAATAAAGCTATTTAAGTTATTATTAAAAGATTAGTATATAAAGAAATTTAAAACTTTTTCTTAATAAGCTTTTAATCTTAAAAATAATAGCTTAAAAGCTTTTAAAAAAAGTATAGCTATTATAAAATACTAATTCTCTTTATTTAAATTAAACTTTTAAGCAACCTTTTATATATATACTTTATATAATAAATATATTTTATATTTAAAATATTTATAAATAATATTAATTCTTAAGAACTACTTTATATTACCCCCTTTATAAAGCTTATATTTCTTCTTTAATATACTTATAAACTTATTAAATAAAGTATAGTTATATTTATAATATATAATAAAGATATTATTTATAAAGAAATAAAAAAATAACTTTTAATCTTTTAAATAGTATAAATAAGGCTCCTCTATACTAAAGATTAGCCTTAATAAGTATAAGGTTATTATAAACTTTTTAAATTATAGTTATAATAAATCTTAAAGTTTATAAAGAGCTTTTTTAAGCTTAATAAGCTTATTAAGCAGCTTAAAACCTAATAATATCTTATATATAATTAATATACCCTGCTTGTTTTTTATTATATTTAAAAATATATTTTTAATATTAAACTATTTAAGCTTTAAGTTAAATCTTATAGCTAAGGCTATAAATACTTAAAATAAGTATATAATAAGTATTATAGTATAGGTTCTTTAAATAGTTAAGCTTTTTCTTAAAGTCCTCTTTAACTATAAGTTAAGCTTTATACTTTATTAATATTTTAAGCTTAATTAAATTTATATATAAATACTTATTTTAATAATAAAGGATTAATTATACTTTTTAATTTTTAATTTTTTTAAGTTTTTATAATATAAAGCTTTAATTTCTTTATATATAAGCTTTATTAAACTAATCTTTTTAATAAATACTTTATAAACTCTTTACCTTTTTAATAAGCTTAATTAAATCTTTTAACTTAATAAAAAGCTCACTTATTATTATTATTAGCCTTAAAGTATATTGTTAATATATTATTACTTTAAGTATAATAAATATTATTTATAAATCGTTATTAAATTATTATTTTAATATTTATTAATTAAGTAAGATTATAAATATTTTTATTTAAAAGCTTATTAAGTATAGTATATATATTACTAAGCTTATTTCCTTTTTTTTATTTTCTTAAAAAAAAGCTTACTTAAGCTCTCTTTTTTTTTTAGCCTTATGCTTTTACTATAATAAAAAAATACTTTATTAAAATAATACACTTTATTATTATATTATTAAGCTTTATTTATATAGAATAATAATTTTATAAAGTAAATTATTTACTTTTTAAGCTATACTTTTATTATTCTTAAAGTAATAAAAAATCTTTTATCTTTTATTAATCTATAATCTAATTAAAATACTAAATAATTTATTTTAAGTATTATTTATATATTAATATACTTACTTAAGCCTTTTATAACTAGTATTATATATTAAAATAATCTTATTTTAATATTTTATAAGTATTTTAATTTTAAAGTTTTTATAATATTTAAGGGTTTTAAGCTTTTAAAAAGCTTTCTTAAGCTTTAATTACTACCCTTAAGATTATTTACTTTAAACTCTTTTAAGTAAGGATCTTTTTAATATAAATAAATACTTTATTTAAGTTTTATAAATTTTACTTTATTATCTTTTACTTTATAAAATAAACTTATTTTATTTTATAATTATCTATATATTTACTTTTAACTTAAGTTAATAAAAGCAAGACTTATTAAAGATTATATTTTTAATTATTAAGATCTTCTTAAAGTTAAGGGATTTAAATTTAATAAATATTAATAACTTAATAATTAATTAAATATAATAATCTTTTTAAATTAACTTTATATAACCTTTTCTTTTACTTGCTTTATAAGTTATATTATAGTATATATATATAAAGTAATTATAAATATATAGATTACTTTAATTAAGCCTTAAGTTAATAATATATTTTTAAATTTATAAGTATACCTTTAAAAATATTTCTTTAGCTTATTAATTAATAAAATTATTTTATTTACTTTTAAACTATTAATTAAATATATAATAGCTTTTAAGCTTTTTAATTATAGCTTTATAAAAAGCCTTATATTATTAAGTATTTTAATAAACTTATTAATTACTTTTTAACCTGCTTATTTAAAGCTATTATTTAGCTTATATATAAAAAAAGGTATAAGCTTTAAGATTATTTAATATTTAAAATTAATATTAAAATTATATTTTATTTATAATTATAATATAACTTTTATTATTTTGCCTTACTTTATAAATATATATATAAAATTATTTTTAATTATATATTTATAATAAAATAATATATTAAAAATAGTTTTTAATTCTTTATTTAATAATAATATAATATATAATTATTTATTATATTTATCTTTATAATAAATAATTAATTTACTTTATTAAACCTTTAATAAATAATATTAAATCTTAATATATATATTAAAAAAAAGGCTTTTAATATATAATATTTAGACTATCTATATAAGATATATACTTTATTATAAATAATATTAAGTATACTTTATATTTAATTTTCTTTATACCTTTAATTTAAATATTTTATATTATATATAAAAATTTTAAGTATATAAAAGGGTTTAAAGTAGCCTGCTTTAAATATTATAATTATTTTATATTATAATAAAGAATTAATAAATCTTTAATTAATCTTTATATACTTTTTACTTTATTTAATTATTTACATATATTAATATAAAAAGTATAGTCTATATATATATTATTTCTTTATTAAGTTTAAAGTATAAAAAAATAATAATTTATATTTAAGAATATTAAGCCTTATTTTTAATTAAAATACTAACTTTATATTTTAATTAGAGGTTTTAAAATAAAGTATAATTAAATTTTATATACTATATATTTACCTTAATTAATCTTAAGATAATATTAATATAAAATCCTTTAATTATTACTATATTATTAAGTATAAGGTTTTTTATTTTTAATCTATAAACTTATTAAAAAATATTTTTAAAATATTTTTTTAAATACCTTAATCTAGTTAATGCCTGCTTTAACTTAATCTTTATTATTATATAGTATAAAGCTTTTTAATTTAAAAAGGTCTTAGCTAGTAATAAAGTATATAGCTTTATAAATATTAAAAACTATACTTATATTAAGCTTATAATTATTATTTATAAATATACTATAAACTCTTAAGGTATTTATAATATTTATAATCTTAAGGTTTATAACTATAGTAATAATAACTTTAAAGAAATTATTTTTTTAATTAAACCCTTTTTTATTAATTAAGGTCTTAATTAAGTTTTAATTAAGTTTCTTTAATTTTAAGTAAAGGTTATTTTACTTAAGGTTATTAAATACTTAATAAATAGTATTATACTATATATTTAAAAGGTTTTTATTATTTATAAAGCACAATTTATCTTTTATAAATATATATTTAAAAATCCTATAGTCTTTAAAAAGCTATAAATACCTTACTTTATTAATATAATAAAGGTAAGTATAAGTTTTTTTCTTTTTATTTTCTTTTACTTAACCTTCTTTATTTAAGTATTTACTTAATATAGTATATACTTTTATATACTTTTTTTAATAATTATTAATAATAATTAAAAAAAAGTTTAATCTATATTACTTTAATATAAAAATAACTAGCTAATTATTATTTTTTAGCTTAAAAAGCTTATTATACTTTATTTTTACTTAAGTAAGTATAAAATATACTTTAATTATATTTAAAAAATTATTAATTATAATATTTCCTTTAATTTTAAAAATTTTATAAACTATAGCCTTTATATAAGCTTAAGACTATATAATATACTATATTTTTAATTTAAAGTTTATATACTTAATATCCCTTAATATTAAGTAATACTTTTATTAAATAATCTTTTTTAAGCTTAATTTACTTAAAGCAAGCTTTTTTTTTAATTATATTATAATTTAGTATATAATAAATATTATATAGTCTAGATATTTAATTATAAATATAGCTATAGTACCTTTATAAATATTATTATTAATTATTTAATTAATTTAATTTTAGATTATTATATTTACTTTTTTAATATTTATAAAGTATATTTATTTTAATTATATATAGTTATATAGATTTTTTATAATTTAAAAGATTTATTTTAATTTAATATTTTTTACTTTAATATTAAAGATATATATTGCTTAAATATATATATATCTTTAGTTATTAAAAGCTCTTTAAGCTTAAGATTATTATTTACTTACTTAAGTTTATTTAAGTTAATTTATTCTTAAACTCTTTAAGTAATTATAAAATTATAAAGCATTATAAACTACTTAACCTATTTTATAGATAAGTCTAGCTTAATTTAAGTAAAGGAATTATTAATTTTTATATTATTTATATTAATTACTTTATTATAGTTATTTTTAAAAGTTTTTAATATTTTATAATACTACTTAAGCTTATAATTATTAAAAAGAGTAGATTAATTAAAAAAAGCTTAAAAAGATAAGTTTAAAAAAGCTTTAAATAAAATAAAAAAAATAAGTATTATAGGGCCTTATAAATAATTATAAAGGAGTCCTTTTATTTAAGAGACTAAGCTTTATCTTAATAAGGCCTAGCACATCTTAAGTATATATTATATAAGAGATATACTCCTTTAGTATATAATAAGCACTATTTTTATAATTTAACTATAAAGTAATATTATATTTAATTAAATCTTTATATATTATATAAAATAATATATATCTTTATTAAGTATACCTAGCTCTTTTAATAATCTACACTTTATAAATTTAAGTACTTAAATATTTAAATAGCTTATAAGCAATACTTTAATAAATATTAATAACTGTCTATATTATTTATATTAATTTTAATAATTTTATAATTAAAACTTAAATAAAATATAATTAAAGATTATCTTTAAGTATAAATATAATATAGTTTATATTTATTTATAAGCTTTAACTATATTATTCTTAATTAAGCTATCCTTTTTAAATTTATTATCCTTTATTAATAACCTATACTATTATTATTATTATAAATATAATAGCTTTACTATATTTACTATTAATAAAGCTATATCTATTAAAGGTTATTATATTATTAATTACTTTATTTTTAATAAAGACTATACACTATAAACCTTTATTATATATAATACCCTATATCTCTTACCCCCTTTTTAATAATATACCCTTTAGTATTTAATAAGTTACTTTTTAATGAAATATTATTATACTTAAGGTATATATATTATTATTAATAATTTTATTATTAACTATTTATTTTACTTAATTAATTACTTACTATAATATTTAGCAAGATAAAGGAACCTTACTTATTTTTATTAATAAATAAATAAAAAGTACTTATTATATAATAATTAATAATTATTGCTTTATATTAAACCTTATTTTTTAAGTATTAAATATAGGCAGGTAGTAAAAAATACTTTTAACTTATTATATTATATAGGCTATATATTATAAATTATTAATTAATGCCTTTTACTGCCTTTATTTTTATAATCTAGAAATAAGTAAATAAAGTAAATAAAAGATAAACACAAGGGTTATTAACCTTTAATATCTTAATATATTACTATACTTAATACCTATTTATTACTATATTAAAAAGACTTCTTAATTAATACACTTTATAAAGCTTAATATATTTTATTATTAATACTTAATAACTTTTATTTAATTTTTAATCTACTCTTAATTATAATAATAAGTTAATACTTATTATATATTATATACCTTAAGCAGCTTATTAATATTATTTTTATAGGTTTATAACTCTTTACCTTATATATAATACTAGATTAATATTAAATTATAATTACAATTTTTTACTACTTTATTAAAGCCTATATTAATAATATTATTATCTTAAATTATTAAGAAATAATTTTTTATTTAAAATAGCTAATTTTTTATTATTTAATTATAAAGGGCTTTACCTCTTTTTATTAAGGTAATCCTTTATTAATTATAAATCTATAAGTACCTTTATTTAGGTTATAAGGTTAATAGTATTAATTTATTGCTTACTATAAGCTATATTAATACCCTTTATAAATAATCTTTTTTTATATAACCTTAAGTAACTTAAAGAAATATTATATTAATTATAAAGTAGATTTATAATTATATTCCTTTATATATATTTAAAAAGTAGTGTTATTATAGTTATAAAGAAGATATTACTATTTATTAATATATATAAATTTAAGCAGCCTTTTATTAAAGTATATTATTATTATATATATATATTTTTATCCTTAATAACTATACTACTTTTAAACTATTACTTTAATTTCTTTATAAATAATAATATTTTATTTATATAAAAAGGTATTATATTATATAAATAAGCAGCTGCTTATATACTCTTTAATTATAGCTTTTTTAAAAGCCTTGCTTTTTTAAGTATTATAATTAACTTTATAATAATATATTTATTAGCTTATTTAATACTTTTATTTAGTTTATATATAGTTACTAAAGATAGCTTAATATATATTCCTTTATTATTAATCTAGTTTATATATAGTAAGCGCTTTATATATAGTATTATTACTTTTTTTTTAATTATTTTTAAGAATATAGATTAAGAGATTAAATTATCTTTTTACCTATACTTTAAAATAGATTATAGTAATTATAAATATATATTAATACTTATTAATAAAGGGTTATATATTATACTAAATATTATAATTATCTTTAAAGATTAATAATTAATTTAAATTATTAAACCTTTATTTATAGTTTTATAAATCTTAATAAATATATTAAAATAGCCTTAATACCTTATACTCTAGTTATCTTTATAATATAACTTACTTTAAATTTACTAAAGTATATGCTTTATAGTTAATCTACTTAATTTTATTAATCTATATATTCTTTATATTATAAATTAATGCCTTAAGCTTTTTTAGCTTAATATATTTAGCTTATAAATACTATAAGTATTTAAAATTGCTATATAGCTATAAAGGATCTTTTATTAATCTTTACTTTCTTTATAAGCTATTAACTAGTTAATACTATACTTTTATAAATAAAAAAAGCTTTATAAGACTGCTTAATATTATATTTTAGGTTATAGAGTGTTTATAAAAGAATAATAATTTATATTTAAGGAAAATTAAGTTATATTTCTTAATTAACTATACTAGCAATATATTATACTTTAGTATATTAAAGTATAAAGAGTAGTTATATTCTTAATACTAAATACTAGCTTTTAAAAGCTTTACTTTAAATATAATATTAATATAGAATTCTTTAATAATAATAATATCCTTTAATATAAAGTCTTTAGTATAAGTATTATATTTATTATTTAATAGCTTTTTTAATATTTTAGTACTATAGTTATTAATAAAGAATCTTATAGTGCCTGCTTTAATTTAATTATCTTAGCTAAGAATAAAGGTTTTAGGCTTTAATAAATCTTCTTTATTAATTAGGTATATAGTGTTATAATTATTAAATAGTATGTTTTTACTTAAAATATAAGTATTATAACTAAGGGTTAAGTAAATATTAATACTTTTTAATAATATAAAGATTACTAGGTTTATTATTGCTATATTAATACTTTTTAAAAAAGCTTTTTACTTATTCTTACTATATTTTAATAAGTAAAAACCTTTTTTTTTTATTTTTATATATAGCTTTTTTTAATAAAGTGCTTAATAATATATAAAGATTTTTTTAACCTTTCTTTATAGAATAAGATAATTAAAGCCTTTTAGTAATTTTTTAGTTAAAGTATAAATTAAGGCTTTATAATACTTTAACTTTTAGTAATATATTTACCTTAATTTTTCTTTATAGTAAGGGCATTTTTTTATATAATTGCTATCTTTTTTTTATATTACTTTAAATACTTTTAAACTTTTATTATATACTTCTTTTTCTTAATCTAAGCATTTACCTAGTATAGTAAAATAGCTTATGCTTTTAGCTTTATAAACTTTTATAATAATTAATAAAAATATTATTTTATATTAATTAAGACTTAATATATTATAAAGAGTATTAAGCTTATACTCTATAAGCTTATTAAGCTTATTATTTACTTAATTTAATATATACTTACTTTTAATTATATAAAGGAAATTATTAATAATTAAATTTTTTTTTATATTTAAGATTTTATATATACTTGCCTTTATATAAATACTAGACTATAGTATATATTATACTTTTAGCTTAATATTAATATAATATATATCCTTAAGTATTACTTTATATTATTTTTTAATATTTTTTATTATATTTAATTTACTTAATACAAGCTTAAACTTTAAAGCCTTTAAGACTTTTTTAATTATAAACTTTTTTTTATTTAAGTTACTATCTTATAGCTATATAAATACTATATAATATATCTTAAAATTAATAATAATAATAATTTAATTTTAAATAATAATATTAATCTTTTTTTTAAGTATAAGGTCTTATTGCTAGAAGTTTATATTTTATAATATTACTATATATATAGTTATAATCTCTTTTATAAATAAAGTTATTAATGCTTTTTTATATATTCTTTTAGCTTTAATTTATACTTTAATAATTATTAATTAAGTTTTTAATATAAGCTTATTTATAGTTTACTTAAGGTATATTAAATCTATATACCTTTAAATACCTTTACTTATTATATAGCTATATAAAGTCTTTAATTATTTAATTTAATTATTTAAGGTATTAAGTTTTATAGTAAAGATAAGGTTTAGTTTAAAGTTTTTATAAATATTTATTTTAATTATTATTATTAACTCTTTATATAGTAAAAGTTATTAATATAATGCTTAATTACTTAAGCTTATAATTATTAAAATATATATTATATTAATAAAGTAATTTAAGAGTATATAAAATGCCTTAATTAAAATAAAGAAAATATATATTATAGCTTATTATTTATATAAGTATTTAGTATATTGTAGGGCTGTGCCCTTAAGCACCTAACCTATTATACTAATGTTTAGTAATGCAGTCTTGCTACTGCCTTACTTAATCATGCTTCTTTCTAATAATAAGCTAGTAATAATATACTTATTAAATACTAAATATTAAAAAGTAAAGAATAATAATAAAAAGTAAAATATAGCCCCTTAAGGTTAAATTTAATTAACTTATATTTATAAATCTTATACCTAGAGCTAGCATTAATTAAGTAAAATATAAACTAGAATATAAACTCTTATTTAGCTAGAAATAAGAATTATAGTTCTTGCACCTAGATTTAGTAATACTAAACTAAGGCGTGCAGCAGGATATAAACAAGTTTAACTAAAGGCAACTAGAAAGGAAGAACTAGAAGAGGTATAAGGGTTAGAAAGTAAAGAAGGGAATGGCGCACTTTTAATAGGGATAATTAGAAAGTGGATTTGGCGCTTTTGGGCCATATACTAGCATGTCTTGGAGGGTCAAGGCGTTATGTGAACCCTACTGTGGTTAGCTCTTATAGGCTGGCCAAGCCTGGCTGCCTAAAATTGCCAAGATTCCAACATGTCACTTTTCCTAGAGATTTGTATTATATCACCTTTGTATTTCAAGGTCCAATGACTTCCTCTTAATTAAGACATAACCTTAAGTGACCCATAACCCTTAACCTTATATAACCCCTCTATATAAAAAAACCCTTTTTAAGCCTAGTATAAAAGTTTACTTAACCTTACCTTTATATATTATTATTAATTAAAAAAAATTAAAAAATAAAGCATAGGTTAAATAAACTTATAATATATTAACTACTTTTTTTTTCTTTAATAACTTTTTTAGTATTAATATATAACTTAATTAATTATTAATTTATTTTAAATATATTTTAACTATACTATATATTATACTCTCTCTTGCCTTTAATAAAGATTATTAATAATATAAGGCTAGTTAAATTAATAATAATAAAAATACTACTAGCCTATATTAAAATAAGCTTGCTTTATTTAATCTAATAATAAGAAACTATAATGCATTAATAATGTATTATTAATATATTATAAATCTATTAACTAAATACTTTTAAAATATATTTTAAAAAGCTAGAGAGGTAATTATACTACTTGGCGAGGTCTTTTGCAAAGTGGCGATAATTAGTAAAAATCTCTACCATAATATAAGTTAATTATTTATTATTAATATATTCTTAAGTCATTATTAATGCATTACTTAAAATATGTAATTTTCTTCATGGCTATACCTCACCTAATATAAGGTATGCGACCTGACCTAAACTATGCCCCACTTTTTATACACTTTCTAGGCCTTGTAGGGTAGTTAACCTAACATATGGTTCAAAGCGTGTTTATTAGTTCAACAAGTGTTTAAACCCATTATTTTATTATATAATAATAAAGTATATATTAGGTTAGGTTTTTTTTATAATATATTGTTAATATATTATATATAAAAAAATCTATTTTATAATTTTAAAGAATATATATATAAAATAATAATAAAAAAATTAAAATATTATTAATATATAATAAAATATTATTATTTTATATTATATAATTAATTATTAATATATTATATAATATATTAATAATATATTGTTAATATATTGTTAATATATTAACAATATATTATTAATATATTAACAATCTACTATATAATATAAAATAATAATATTTTATTATATATTATTAATATATTATTAATATTTATTTTATTATATATATATATTATTAATAGATTGTTAATAGATTGTTAATAGATTGTTAATAAATTATTAATATATTATATATAAAAATCTTAAATAAAAATTCTATAATGCATTATAAAAATAAGATAACCTAATAGTAAACCTATTTATTATATTATGTGCATTAGTTAAATCCATTAAAGCATATATTAGGTCAACTACCCTACAAGGCCTAGAAAGTGTATAAAAAGTGGGTTATATATTAGGTCAGGTTGTGTACCTTATGTTAGGTAAGGTATAGCCACTTTTCTTCGCCCTCTAATCTTAAAGCTTATATTCACTCCTAGCATAATGGCCGATTTTAAGAAATGCAAAAAGGCACTTCTAGCATCCTAGAAGTTAAGGAGGCAATAGGTGAAGATAAACTTATAATAAATTATAAATATATTATTAATATATTACTAAAATATTATATTAATATAATAAGATTACTTAATAATATTAATAATAATACTTTACTGCTTACTATACTGCTAAAAGGTAGACTATATTAGTGTATTTATATTAATATTCTAATTATTAATATTAATATACTTAATCTACTTTATTATAAAATAAATAATAAAAATTAAATTAAAGGAAAGGTAATATATTATTAATATATTATTAATAAATTATATATTAATATAGCCTAGCTAAATCTTTATAAAATAAAAAAATATACTAGTATTTAACTAAATAATAAGTATACTAGCTATTAACTTAATTAAGCTTAAGGTATAATTTAATTATTATTAATATATTATTAATATATTATTAATATATTATTAATATATTATATAAAATATTTACTTAAAACTACTATAGCTTCTTACTTTATTTAAGAGTATTTTATTAAGCTTGGTTAATTATTTATTAAAGTATTTAATAATATTAATAAAGACTTTAATAAAATAAAGCAAGATATTAAGGAGATAGTAAAAGATAATAAAGAAGTTAAGTAAAATACTAAAGAAATTTTAAAAGATATTAAAAAGTAACTTATTAATAAACTATTATTAATATATTAATAATATATTAATAAGATTTTATAAAATATATTTATAATCTATTAACTACCCTTTTTAACTTTAACTTAAGCTTTAGCTTTTTAACCTTTAACTATAGAATTTCTTTTTTAATTATATTTTATTAAATATTTAATAATATTATTAATAAATAGTTAATATATTATTAATAAATATTTTTAATAGATTAGTAATGTATTAGTAATAGATTACTTTCTTTTAGTTAAAATACTTAAAGATAATAATTAAAAATATAAAGGGATAGTTAATAATAGTATTAAAGAAAGGTATTATAAATTAGTAATATTTATAATTAATATTACACTTCTTTTTAAAATCTTAATTCTTATATTTAATAATCTTAAATACTTTTTTTTATATTAACAGCCTATAATATATTAATAATATATTTATAATGCATTAATAATTACTTATATTTATATTAATTATACTCTTAAAACCTTTTTTATATAAAGGTATCTTAGTATATAATATAAATACTAAATACCTTTAAAATACTATAGCTATATATTTTAATAAGATTATATTAAGCATTCTTAAGGTAATATATTAATAATATATTAATAATCTATTAATAATAATAATTAACTTACTTTTAAATTATTATAACTAAAGCTATATAATAATTACTTATTTAATAAAATACTTTATAAAGTACTTTAATATAATTAATATTACTTTTATAAAGATTTTATTATATTTTAGTTATACTTAAAATAGTATAATAAAGGCTGTTTATAATAATAATAAATAATTTATATTTAACTTAACTTTATAATTTAAGGTAGGCTATATATATAATTAATAATGCATTATTAATATATTAATAATAGATTATATTTACTTTTTTTAACTATATTTAAAAAAGTTATATAATTATTTATATTAATATACTTAAATAAACCTTTAAGTACTTAAAAAAATAAATCAAGTCTTTTTTTTAAATCCTTTAATTTATATAGTAATATTTCTATAATAGATTATTAATAGATTAATAATGTATTAATAAATAAAGACTTACTAATTCTATACTTATAATAAACTAAATATAATTAAATATAATATTAAGCATGCTATTCTTAAGTATAAGACTGATTTATATTATAAAGATAGTGACTAAATCTTAAATAATTATTAATATATTATTAATAAGTTAATAATGTATTATATATTAATAATATTTAAAAAGTCTTAATTAACTATAATACTATATATACCTATACTATAAATATAATACTACTATAGCTTAATATAATACTTTTTATTAATATATTTAAATATTATTTTATATATAAAGTAATATACTTTATAAGTTTTTAATACTATAATAATATATAAAAGCAGGATAACTAGATAATGCATTAATAATAAATTAAAAATACATTATAAATAAATTACTTTATTAACTATCCTTACTTTAATAAAACTATATAATCTTATTTTCTTTATTAGCTAAGTATTTATAATTTATATTAACTTAAAAGGTATAAATATATTTTAAAAGCTTTATTTACTCTTTATAAAAAAGAATAATAAGAATATAAATACTATTATTATAAAAAATTTAAATATATTATAAAATACATTAATAATCTATTATAAATATATTAATAATAACTTATATAATTAAGATCTTTTTTATACTTTAGATATTTATAATAAGCCCTTAGCTAATTTAAACTAAATAGTTAATGAATTTTTTTATAGTATTTAAAAATAGCTATTAATTAACTATTAATTACTAGACTTAAATAAAGGTTTAATAATATATTTAAATTATATTATTATAAAAGGCACTAGATCCCTTAAGATTATTTCCAATTTACTAGTAATAAATTAGCAATGCATTATTAATTAATTATAAATCCATTACCTAATATTAATAATGCTTAATTATAATTAATTATTTATTATAACTAGGTTATAAGATATTAAGGAATCTTTAAGGGTAGAGGTAGTGGGTATATATAAATACTATATAAAGATATAGCAAAATATAGTATAATTATATTAATTAAAATAAAAAAGTAATAAATAATAAAATAAAGAAGCTACTTAATTTTACCTCTACTTATTAAAATATAAATTATTGCTATAATGCATTAATAAAGTATTTATAATATATTAATAATATATTTATATTAACTTACTATATATTTTCTTTTTATACTTATTTTAATTAATAATTAAGCAGGTCTTTATAAAAGATAGTATATTTAAGTTATCTCCTTAAAGAATTTTATTAAGTAAAGGTATATAAAATAAATAAGCTTACTTAATAAAAGTCTTATAATAATTATAAATATATTATAAATAATTAAAGTATTAAATAAATACTTCTTTATAAAAAGTAATAAACTATAATATATTAATAATACATTAATAATTAATTATAAATCCTTATATAAAGGGTTAAGTATATTATTATTAAATAATATAAGTTATTTTACTTATTTAGCGCTTTTAAATAAGCTTTTTTATACTTATAATCTTATAAGATTGTATAAACCTAGTTAGTAAGATAATTAATAATAATGCATTTTAAATATATTTATAATATATTTATAATAATATAATTTTATAATATTAAAAAGAAATAGGCTCTTTATTATATCTAGCCTTAAAAACAAGGCTAGATATAGCTTTTAATATTATAAATTATTCTAAATATACATTAAAACCTAATAATACTTATATTAAAGCTTTAAATTATATTTAAAAATATTTAAATAAATATCCTTTATTAAAATTAAAATATAAATGTAAAAATCCTTATTTATATTTTATTAAAGGATTTTTAGATGCTTCTTGGGCTGCTGATTTAAATAATAAAAGCTCTACCACAGGTTATTGTTTTTATTTATATAATAACTTAATAACCTAGAATTCTATTAACTAAAAATCTATAGCTTTAAGCTCTTGTAAGTCTAAATATATAGCTTTAAAAAAAACCTTTAAAGAAGCTATATATTTAAATAATTTATATTCTTATTTTATAAATAATTTAAATATTAATTATAAAATAAAAATTCCCCCTATTTTAATAGATAATAAAGCTGCTATTAAAATAGGTGAAAATTCTAAATTTTATAAAAGAACTAAACATATAGATATTTCTTATTATTTTACTAAAGAAAATATAAGAAATAATAAAATACAATTATTTTATATTAAATCAAAAGATAATATAGCTAATTTCTTTACTAAAGACCTTTCTATTACTAAATTTAATAAATTCAAGGCTTTATTAAATTTAAAATAATATAATATAATATAATATAATATAATATAATATAATAATAATAATAGTATAATTATAAGAGGTTTTTTAATCTTGTTAGCTTTTAAGATTTTTCCTCTAAGGTTTTTATTTTACTATTTTTCTTAAATAATAAGTTGAAATTCCTATCTTTTAATAATAAGTTGAAATTCCTATCTTCTAAAAAAGATTGAAATTCCTTTATATTAATAAGTTTAAATTCCTATATTTTAACTTAACTTTTTTTCTTTATAAAAATAAGGTTTTTAATATATACTCTCTAAAGCTTATATACAAATTCTAATTAAAAAATTACTATATAACCTTTAAAGGAGGCTGTTAAAGCTTATAAAAGTCTAACTAAAAAAGCTTATAACTATTAGATAAATATTTAGCCACTAGATAGATAATTAGCTTAATAAAGGAATAATTAAGCTAAATAATTAAGATTAAAAAATTTTTCAATCTTAATCCTTTATAAATTAGGCCTAGTTTTAAACTCTAATTCCAAGTAGTAAAACTCTATTATAACTTTTTATATAATAAAAATATTATTAAGAAAAAATAACTAATTAAAAGCGCAAGAAAAGAGCTTTTAAATAATATAGATTATATAATATTAGCTTATATAATCAAGGTATAAAAAAGTATATAAAGAAGTAATGCCCTTAATAGAAAACAGGATAATTATATTAAACCTAAGTGTTTATATAAGTATAATAGTTATACCTATTGCTTATATAATACAATTTCTCTTGCTTATATAATATTTATATAGGCTTAGGTAATCAAGCCTTACTTTTATTACTAAGCAATCTTTAATAATTATTATTATTTATATTAATAATATTATTATAGTAAGTAAGAATAAAGGCATTGCTATTACAGGCTTGGGCTTTGCTTAAGCCTTATATAACCTGGGCCTTATAAAGGCCTGGCCCTCTCTTAAGGTATTACCAGCCCAGGCCCTATAAAGGCCTAGCCCTTATTTTAAGGTATACCTGTTCTATAGGTATATAACTAGTAATAAAGGAATATAAAGATATAAAGACTCTCTTTTTCTTTAAATATATAAATTTATATTAAAATACTTATTTATAATTATTATAAAGCTAGTTCTTTATAATTTATATACTTTAAAAATAATAAATAAAGACAATCTAATATTAATATTAATAAATAAAGTAACTACCTTTATAATAAAAAAACTACTATATATAATTATAATAATATACTATAAAGTAATATTACTATAATAAATAATAACTTAATAATAAAATATAGTTAATTAATAACTTAAAGCACCTTTACTTAACTTATTTTATAACCTGCTTATACTTTATATAAATAATATATAAAAACTAGTTTAATATAAATTACTTTTAATTAAAGACCTTTATAATAATAACCTAGCTATATTCTTTACTTAAAGATATATTATAGTATATAAATTAATTATTAATATAAAGTTTATTAAGATTAATAAAGATTTATTTATCTTTTTATAATAAAATTTTATTAAAGGTATATACTTTTTAATTATAGTATATTATAAATCTACCTTAAAGTTTAAAAACTATATTTTAAAATAATTCTTAAAATACTTTATATTTATATTTACTAATCTTTATTATTAAAAGATTACTTAAATAAAACTTAAATATATTATATAATATAATAATAAATCCTTTATTATATTTTTTATTTATTTTAAATAAAAATTAACTTTAGTTAATAGGTTATTATAAAATAATATTATTAAGCTAGCCTGCCTTTATTAAGCACTTTCCTTAAAAATATAAAACTATAGCTTAAGATATAATATTTTATAAAATAATTATTATATAGTTATTAATACTTATTAAGCTATTACTATAAAGCTTAAAACCTACTACTTTAAAGAATAGTTTTATTTTTATAATAAAGGCTATTATCTTTAAGTTAAAAAAGCTATAAATATAAAAAAAGACTTATTTATAATTAATATAAACTTTATTAAATTATATTTTATACTTAAAAAATACTTAAAATAAAAACTATAAAGCTATAAAAAGCAGTAGTTTAACCCTTTAAATAACTGCCTATAAGCTTAATAAGTATTACTTAATATTTTTATTAAATATTATTAAAAAGGTAAATATATTTATTATAAAGTTAAAATATATTTTATTATAGCCTGCCTTATATAGCTAGTAACTAAGCTAATAGCTATCTATACTTTAAGTAATAATAAGTAAAAGGAATAAAAAAAAAAATAAAGGTAAAGAGAGAAATACCTTGCCTTTAAGTTAAGTTTTTTTTAAAAGTATATTAACTTTACTATAGCTATAATATAAATTACTTTTTTAATTATAATAAAAAAAATATAAAAAATATTATAATATATAAATAAGCCTTTTTTCTTTATATTAATACTTTTTAATAATTAAAAATTCTTAAATATATAAATTAATAATAAATATAATTATTATAAAGCTATTAATAAAAAGGCTATTTAAAAATTAAGTATAAAAGTAATATAAATATTTATTATATAAACCTTAATTATTATTATTAATAAGTATATAGGTTTTAAAATTTTATAAATTATTAAAGATATAATAAATATAAATAAATAGTAATGCTTAATACTGCTTTATATTATTTTAAGCCTTTTTAAAAATACTATCTTAAGCTTACTATAAATAAAATACTATAGTATTTAAATAAACTTTAATTAATATATAATTACTATTAGATTAATAACTAGCTTTATAATATTAAAAACTACTTAATAATAAAATAATCTTTTAATTATATATATCTTAAAATCTATATATATAGTATTAGTTTATTATAAAATATATTACTATAATATAAAGGTTACTTTATTAATTATTAATTTATAAGAAATTATATAAATCTTTAATATTACCCTTTAGCCTTTTTTACTATAAGCTTTAATTAACCTTTAGCAAGAGCTTTATTAATATTTTTTAATTAAGCTATATAAGTTTATTAACCTCTTTAATAAAAAAAAAGGCCTTTAAGCTGCCTTTTTATTAAAGCTAGCTTAATTACTATATTTAGCTAATTAAGGATATAAATAAGTATAACCTAGACCTACCTTAAGGTTTATTATATAATATACTATAAGACTACCTTTTTAAAATTTAATATTAAATTATTAAATTAATAAATAAAGGTTAAATCTATACTAGCTTTTCTTTAATAACTACCTTTATTTTATTTATTAAGAAGGCTAAGGGTAGTTAAAGGTTTTATATTAATTACTATACCTTAAATAAAGTTATAATATAAGATTACTATCCCTTACCTTTAATAAAAAAACCCTTTACTCTTTTTTAAAGGCTTATTAATTTATAAAGTTAAATATTAAGTTAGCCTTTTATTAATTATAAATTATAAAAAAAAAAATACCTTATTATATTTTAAACTTAATTTAAACTTTTTAAATAGCTAGTTATTTTTTTTAATCTAGCTAGTATATTTATTACTTTTTAATAATATATTAATAAAATATTAAGAAATACCTTTAGTAATTTTATTATAGCTTACTTTAATAATATCTTAATATATTTTAATAAAAGTTATAAAGATTATATATATAAAGTTAAGGCTACTTTATATAAGCTTATAAAAGCTAGCTTAAATATTAATATTAATAAGTATACTTTTATAATAAAAAAAGTTAAATACTTAAATTATATAGTTTAAGTAAGTAAGTTTATTTACTTTAACTTTAAAAAGATTATTATAATTAAAAATTAAGAACCTTTTATATAAGTTAAAGGTATTTAAAGCTTTTTAAGCTTTAATAACTTTTATTATAAATTTATCTTTAACTTTATATAAATTATAAAGCCTTTTATATAGCTTATTTAAAAAAATATTTTATTT
>JAIWOZ010000022.1:0-25001 GCA_020631695.1 Trichoderma cornu-damae
TTAACTATATTAATTAAAATAATTATTTAAAAGGTTATAAAGTAAAAAAAGAAAAAAAAAGGATAATAATACTTTAAAAGCCTTTTTAAAGCTTATAAATATAACCTTAAGTACTTAATTAATAATACTACTTTATAAAAACTATATTTTAAGTATTATTATAAATAAAGATAATTTTAATTAATATATAAAGTATAATAATATTATTATAAAAAAATAATTTAATTACTTTATAAATAATTATTATTATAAGCCTTAATATACTCTTTTCTTTTTAAATAAGCTTTTTTTTTATGAATATTATACTTAACTATACTTAATTAAAGCTATTAATAATAACCTTTTATTAAGTAATATTAAATAATAATAAGGCTATAAGTACTTTATTTTTTATTATTACTTACTTTATTATTAATATTATAATAATTATTTAATAAATATAAAATAACTTTATATTTTTAATTTAAATTATTAAAAGTAGGCAGGGAGTTTATAGTAAGGGTCTTAAAGATTGCTTTATGCCCTTTAAATAAAGATAATAATAATAATAATACTATAGCTTTAATTATAGCCTTAAATATATTAAGTAATAAAATAAAAAAATTAATAAAAAAATAAAGTAGTTTAAGTTCTTAATATAGTATAGCTTATAAACAAGCCTTGCTTTTTTTTCTTTTTTAAATATTACTTTTATTAATAATCTACTCTTTAGTATAATATAATAATAAATTTACTATATTTAATAATTTAATAAATCTTTTAAAGCTTTATTATAAAAGATTTTTTATTAACTTATTAATAAGTATTTACTATAAAAAAGAAAGATTATCTTACATAATCCTTTTTTAAATTCTTACTTTAATTATATATTCTATATATTTATATAGTATAGTTATATACTTATTTTATTACTTTTTATAATTATTAACTATATAGTTTATTAATTATTATAGCTTATATTTTAATTTTTTTTAAGTATTAAATTTTATTTATAAAAATAAGCATTATAAAGCTATTATCTCTTGTACTATTTAGCTTAAGGTATATAGCTTAGCCTTTATAGTTAAGGTTATTACTATATTTTAATATATTGCATTTTAAATTATAAATCTACTATATAAGGTTATTAAATATTTTTAAAATAACTTTTAAGTCTTTATATTATTAATTAAGGATATATTACTATAAGTAATTAATACTTATATTTCTTTATACCCTTTATACTAAAGGGTAAAGTGCCTTTATATATAAAGATAATAAATAAGCTAGTTTATTACTTAATAATATTCTTTTTTAAGATTTATTAAGAAATATAAAAAATAAGATATAATAAAGGTAATTTTTATTTATATTATAATTATAATATAAAGTACTATATTAATCTTTTTTTAATAGCTTTTTATTTATAATTTTATTATTTATTAAAGGTTTTCCTTTATTTTAATTTAAGGTATTAAAGTTATAAAGTATTAGTTAATATTTTTTACTTAAACTTTTATATTACCTTTTTAATATAAATATTATATAATAAGTAGATCTTATACTTTTAGTGATTTTAAATAATTTAAATACTTAAGAATTATTTAATATTACCTTTATAATATAATTTATATTTCTTTTTATAGAAAATAATGCTTATTATATACTAAAGAAGTATATCTCTTATATAATATATACTTAAAGCGCTAGGCCTTATTAAGATAAAGCTTAGTCTTTTAAATAAAAAGACTCCTTTATAATTATTTATAAGCCTTATAATATTTATTTCTTTTATTTTATATAAAGCTTTTTTAAACTTATCTTCTTAAGCTTTTTTTAACTAATTTACTCTTTTTAATAATTATAAACTTAAGTAATATTATAGAATATTAAAAACTTTTAAAAATAACTATAATAAAATAATTAATATAAATAATATAAAAATCAATAATTCTCTTGCTTAAATTAAGCTAGATTTATTTATAAAATAGGTTAAGTAGTTTATAATACTTTATAATTTTATAATTACTTAAGGAGTTTAAGAATAAATTAACTTAAATAAACTTAAATAAATAAATAATAATCTTAAGCTTAAAAAGCTTTTAATAATTAAAAAAGTATATATTTAAGTAATATATATCTTTAATATTAAAGTAAAAAATATTAAATTAAAATAAATCTTTTAAATTATAAAAGATTTATATAACTATATATAATTAAAATCAGTATGCTTTATAAATATTAAAAAAGTAAATATAGTAATTTAAAATTAAATTAATTAAATAATTAATAATAATATTTATAAAAGCACTATAGCTATATTTATAATTAAATATTTAAATTATATAATATTTATTATATATTAAATTATAATATAATTAAAAAAAAAGCTTGCCTTAAGTAAATTAAGCTTAAAAAAGATTATTTAATAAAAGTATTACTTAATATTAAAGAATATTAAGTATATAAACTTTAAATTAAAAGTATAGTATACTATATAGTCTTAAGCTTATATAAAGGCTATAGTTTATAAAATTTTTAATATTAAAAGAAATTTTATAATTAATAACTTTTTAAATATAATTAAAGTATATTTTATATTTATTTAAGTAAAAATAAAGTATAATAAGCTTTTTAAGCTAAAAAATAATAATTAGCTAGCTATTTTTATATTAAAGTAGTATAAATTAAACTTTCTCTTAATTATTATTAATAATTATTAAAAAAAGTATATAAAAATATATACTATATTAAATAAATATTTAAATAAAGAAGGTTAAGTAAGAAAAAATAAAAAAATAAAGATTTATACTTGCCTTTATTATATTAATAAAGTAAGGTATTTTTAACTTTTTAAAGACTATAAGATCTTTAAATATATACTTATAAAAGATAAATTATACTTTATAAATAATAAAAACCCCTTAAATATATAGTATAATATTATTTATTAAGTATTTAATAACCTTAAGTAAAATAGCCTTTATTTAAAATTAAAAAAATTTAATTAAAACCTAGCTAAAACCTTAATTAATAAAAAAGGGTTTAATTAAAAAAATAACTTCTTTAAAGTTATTATTACTATAGTTATAAACCTTAAGATTATAAATATTATAAATACTTTAAAAATCTATAGTATATTTATAAATAATAATTATAAGCTTAATATAAATATAGTCTTTAATATTTATAAAGCTATATACTTTATTATTAATTAAAACCTTTTTAAATTAAAAAGCTTTATACTATATAATAATAAAGACTAGGTTAAAGCAAGCATTAACTAAATTAAGGTATTTAAAAAGGGCATTTATAAACTTAAAAATATTTTTAATAAAGCTTATAGATTAAAGATAAAGGATCTTATACTTAATAATATAGTAATAATTAAAGGATTTTATATTAATATTATCTTTAAGATTAAGGTTAAGAAAGTAAATATATAGTATATAGAATTTAATTACTTACTTTATTTTAAAACCTTTAATTAAAATATAAAGTTAATATCTTTAATTAAAAAATAAGGCTTAATATTCCTTAAATATAAACTATTATTTCTTTATACTTTAAACCTTAATAAAGAAATAATATTATATATAAACTATACTTTTATACTTATTATAATAAATAATTAAGTAAAGTAAAGAGTATAAAGCAAGAGATTAACTAAAGATTTATTAATTTTTTATTATAATATAAAGGAATTATAATATCTTAAGGCAGGCTACTTAAACTTTTATATACTTAAAAGCCTTATATATAATATTAAAAATATTTAAATTAAAGGTATAAAGAAAATTAATTATAAAGTATACTTAATATTATTTATAATAAAGTATATTTTATATAAATAGTTTAAATATTATATATTAAAGCCTTTTTAATATATATATTAAGATTTATAAAATTACTTATTAAGGTTTAATAAAGTAAATTAATTACTTATTATAAAAAATAAATATAATAAATAATTATATATTATATTATTACTAAATAAAGAATTAAAAACTATTTTTAATATATTATTTTATTATAAATATATAGTTAAAAGATAATTTTATATATATATTTATAAAGTAAGGCAAGATAATAAGTAAGTTATTATTATAATTATAAATAAAATATAATTTTAATATTAATTAAATATTAAAGGCATAATCCTAATGCTTATACCTTTTTTTATATATAAGCTAAATAATAACTTTAAATAAGTAAGTTAAGAAGTAATTAATAAATTTATTAAAATACTTAATAATATAAGTCTTTTTATAAAGCTATAGCTAGCAAGCTTAAAAACTACTATATATTTAATTAATATAAGCTTTTTATAAATAAATAAAATAATTTTATTAATTAATAAGCTAAAGGAATATTTTTAAAGGTATACTCCTTTATAAATTTAAGAGTATATTATTAACCTAAGGCTTAATTAAAGTAGTTTATATATTTATAATTACTATATATATATACTATAATATAATTATAAAGCAAGAAAAAAAAAGGTTATATAAAGTTAGCTTTAAAAAGATTATTAAGTATTTAGTTAGTTATTATATTATTAATATTTATTAAATTTAAATCTCTTGCCTTAAGAAGATCTTAATAATTAAGAATATAACCTTTAATAAGTCTTATTTTTATTAACTTAAGCTAAAAAGCTTAAATATATAAATAATTATAAAATAAAATAAGCTATTTTATAAAGTAAAAGATAATAAAGTAGAATTTATAAAACTTAAAGAAGGTATTTATTTATATTAAAATAACCTTGCTTAAGAGAGTTTAAAGTAAATAATCTTAAGGGTAATAGCTTTTAAAAGCTTAAAAAAGCCTTTTAAAAGCTTAAAACCCCTTAAATATTATAAAACTCTAAGATTAAAAATACTTTATAAAATACTAGAATAAGATTATTTTAATATATAATACTAGTTATAAAAAGCTTAAGTAAGTATATTAATACTATAAATAATACTTAAAATAAATTACTTATTGCCTTTAATTAAACTATAGATTAATAAAGATAAAGAAAAAGATTTTTTATTACCTTAAGAATAATAAAAAAATATAGTTTAAAAAGTAAATAATTTACTTTATAAAATTACTATTTTATATAAATAAAGCTTAATAATATTATAATTAAAGTATATTATCTTAACTAAAGTATTTTCTTTAGCTTTATATAAAAGTATAAAGCTATAAAGAAAAAAAGCTTAAGTAAGCAAGCTTTTCTTACTTAAGAAAAAAAGGTAAAAAAAAAAAAATAAGCTTAATAATATATATACTATACTTAATAAACTTTTAAATAAAAATATTTATAATCTTTTACTTAATTAATAAATATTAAAAAATAATAATTTAATAAGTTTATAAATAATACTTACTATACTTAAAGTAATAATATATTAAAAATATACCTTAAGGCTAGTAATAATATTAAGCAAGCCTTTTATTAAGTTAAAAGATTTAGCCAAGCTGCTAAAAAGGTAGAGGGAGTTTATAAAGTATTTATTAAAAGATTAGTTTATTAAAGCTATATATAAAAAAATTAAAGCCCTGCATTATAAAAAAACTTAAAAAAAAATTAAGAAATTAAAAGTTAAGTTAATGCTTTTATTATTAAAATAAGTATTTATATATAAATTTAATTAACCTAAAATATTAATAAAGTATAAAGCTTAATTTATAGTTAAAAAAAACCTTTAAGAAAGCTTAACTATCTAAAGAACCTATATTATAATACTTATTGCATGCTTATTTTAAGTATTTATAGCCTTAACTATAAGATTTAACTTAAAGCTTAAATAATTTAATATTAAAAATATATTTTTAAATATAATAAGAGATAAGTAAGGTATACTAGTTATATATAAAATACTATTAGGTTTTAAGCTGCTTAATAAGCTTATTAAGCTTAAAAAAGCTCTTTATAAACTTTAAGATTTACTATAATTATAGTTTAAAGAGTTTATAATAACTTTATATTTATTAAGGCTAATCTTTAGTATAAAAAAGCGTTATTTATACTATTTAAAAGATTAAAAGTTATTTTTTTATTTCTTTATAAATAATATCTTTATTATATATTATAAATATAACTATACTTTATTTAATAGGCTTATAAGTATATTAAAGAGGAAATATAAGCTTTATAAAGGGGGTAATATAAAGTAGTTCTTAAGAATTAATATTATTTATAAGTATTTTAAATATAAAATATATTTATTATATAAAGTATATATATAAAAAGTTACTTAAAAGTTTAATTTAAATAAAAAGAATTAGTATTTTATAATTCTTTTTTTTATACTTCTTTTTTAAAAAAATAGCTTTTAAGCTACTACCTTTAAGATTAAAAGCTATTAAGAAAAGGTTAAATTAGTGCTTTATATAGTAATCTTAATAAGACTTAATATAGCTTTTATAATAGCTATATTAATAAGATATATTATTAATCTAAGACTTAAGTACTATAAGGCTATTAATTAGCTTATTTATTATTTATTTATATAAAAGCACTTAACTCTTTAATATAAAAGGATTAATAAAATACAGGTCTTAATTACTTTAAGTAATATATTATTTATTAATAATATTAAAACTAAAAGATCTTTATAAAGATATTTTATAATATTATTTAGTAAATTAATTATATAAAGTATTATTTATTAAAGTATAGTTAATATATTAATAATTAAAGGTAAACTGCTTGCTTTATTAATAATAATAAAAGAAATAATAAATCTATAGTGCTTTTTTAATAAAATATACTTTAATTTAAAAAAAAATTAAAATATTAATTATAATAATTAATAAATAATATATTTTATACTTAAAGATAATAAAAAGATTAATACTTACCTTTATTATATAAATATATAGAATATATAGCTATATTAAGAGTATTAATATAAGGCTTTTAAAGTCTTATACTTAACTTTATAAAAAATACTCTTTAATAAGCTTATAAAAGCTTTTCTATATTAGTAATTTAAATACTTTAAGGCTTTATTAAACTTAAAGGTTTTAAAAAATAGAAAAAAAGTAGAGAAATTATTAAAGAAAAGCTTAAAATAATAAAAAGAAATATAGGAATATTAATTTAAGGCACTCTAACCTTTTTAATTAAAAATTATATAAAAAATTAAAAAAAAGAAAACCTAGTAAACTAGCACTTTACAAGCTATTATTAATTAATAAGAACTCTTTTAGCCTTGCCTATAAGGCATATGCTTTAGTATATATTATTATAATATTAAAAAATAAGGCTTGCTTTACTAAACTATTTAATAAATAATCTTTATTATTTACTTAAATAAAGCTTATTATAAACCTTAAGGCTAAATAATAATATTATATCTTTTATTTAATAATTATTTTTTAAGCTTTTATTTAATATAAATAAAGTAACTTACTATAGTATCTTTTTTTTTATAATACTTTAAAAAACCTAGGCTAGGCTTATTAATTATATAGGTTTAAAAGCTTATAATTAAATAAAAGAAAGATTAAATAAAAAGAATTAAGCTTATATTAATAGGTATTAATGCCTATAGGTAAAATAATTTTAGTATTAATAAAACTAGCCTATAGTAAGGATATATTAAGAAAAGTTGCCTTTATTAATAATAATACTCTTTAAGTATTTTAAGCAGTAAGGATAATAAGGTAGGCATAGAGTAGTTAGTGCTATAAAGGCAGGATTATTATTATTATTATTATTATTATTATTATTATTATTATTATTATTATTATTATTATTATTATTATTATTATTATTATTATTATTATTATTATTATTATTATTATTATTATTATTATTATTATTATTATTATTATTATTATTATTATTATTGTTATCACATTATAATGCATAAAACACATCAACAGTAGGTATATAAGGGAATATATTAGCCTACTAAAGAGTTGTTTAGTATAATAAAACACAACAGCCCTAGCCATCTAGGTTATTGTCTGGTTTTTAGTTAATAACTCTTTTTTATTTTATTACTTTTCAAGCCTGCAATAAACCTTTAGCCTACTGCTTATTATAACCTTTTATCTTATAAAAGTAATTATTATTTCCTTTATAACTATAATAATAGCCAAACTATCTACTGCCCTTCCCTTAATTACCTTATTAATTACCTTTATTATTAATAAGCAGCAGTATTTAGCTACTTATAGCTCCTTTATATTAATAAAAGATTATATTAATACAATCCTTATTATATATTAAGATTATTTTAAACCTTAGTTTTATATACTTATTAATATTATTAATAAATATAGATAAGTATATAAAAACCTTTAAATACTATAAATATATAAAAAGTTATATACTTTTCTACTTTAAATTTAATATATTACTAAATTATTATTTTAATACTTAAAAAAATACCTTAAAGTTAAAAAAGAAAATAATAAGGCACTTAATAAAAAATTACAGGCTATATTCTTTAAAGTAAGAATACAGGCTTTAGCCTATATAATAAACATAAAGTCTACTAAATTATCATTCTTTAAAGGGCATCTTAAACCTAAGACCTATATTAAAAAAATACTTAAAAATATTAAAGATATCTTTAAACAGTAGATTTACTTTTATTAAAGTAAAAACTTTTTATAAAGAAGCTAAGATACTAAAATATCTAGTACTTTTATAAAAAAAAAAACTAACTTTAAAAAAATTAGCCTCTCTTAAATACAAGTAGATTATAATCTTACCTATAAGGATATAATTAAACTTACTATAAGAGTTATTAAGATTATTTAATTATATAATATAGCCAGCCTTTAAAAAGCCTTAGCTAAACTTAAAGTTAAAAATTAAGTAACTCTTTTTATAAATAAAGTAATAAAGTCTTTAAAAATGCTTAATAATAATATTAATAAGCAAGTTAAAAAGTTAGTCTTACAAGCCTTAGCTAAAGGTAAGACCTTAGATATAGCTAGATTATAATATTAATATACTTACTAAACTAACCTAGAGTTAAGTCTAGTTAAAAAGCAGGTCTCTTAAAGAAATTTAAGTAAACCTAAAAGTTAAGGAAAGGAGAAAACTAGCTTTAAAAAGAAAGCCAGCTCTTAGGCTATAAACAGACATATTTAAAAAAAGCTAAAGACTTAATAAAAGTCTAGCTATAGAAAAAGTTCTAATAAAACAATTTATTAATATATCTAGATAGTATATTATAAATAACTACTTAAGATATAAAAGTAATAATTCTCTTTAATATACTATAAAAAGTTTTAATTATTAAAAGCTTAAAGAAGAAAATTTATATTTTAAAAAGAGTTTTTATTCTTAAGGAAATTAAGAATAATCTTATATTAAGTATATATTATTTATTATATATTAAATTTAATGCTATTCTTCTTTTTAAAGCTTAAGATAACTTTAAAAGATATATTTATTAAAAATATTATTTTAGCAATATAAAAAACAAGCTTTATAATCTAAATTATAACCTAAGAATGCCCTTTAATAAAGAGCCCCTTAAAGCTAAATACTATATTAAATAAGGTTTATAATAAAGGAAATTTAACCTTTTAAGTTAATTAAAACCTACTAAAGACCTACTAAAAGTTCTAAAAGATAAAGCTATAGTGCAGTATATTTAAAGATTTCTAACTAGTAATAAACTACTAACTATAATATTTAATAAAAACCTAAGAATAGTAATTATATCTTTATTTTAGTATTATTTAAAAGCAAGAGAGTATTTTATATAAAACCTAGATGTATATAATAGTATTTTATAGGTAGATGCGCTTATTATTAACTCTTAAGTATAGTATAGTATAAAGACACTTTTATAAAATAAGCTTAACTTTTTATATAATCCTTATAGCTTATTTAAATAAGAAATACAGTTCTTATAGTTATTTAAAATATATAGAGGAACCTTTCTAGTATTCACTAGCTTTTTAAAGATTTATAAAAAACCTTATGCATTTAGACTTATTATACCTTATTATTCTGCAATATATAAACCTACTATTAAAATACTATTAAAACTACTAAAGCCTGCTATTAAGGCCTCTTTATAAATCCTTATTTCTAGTAAACAAGTCTATAAAATACTTTTATCTTTATAAATTTAATATAGAAAAACTGCTTATTTATATATAGTTAACATTGTCTCTTGCTATATAAATATACTATTAGAACTATTACTAATAGTATACTCTTGCAGTATTTTTAAATACTTAAAGCTAAGATACAGCCTTAGTAAAGTTAAACTCGCTAGAAAACTATATAAAATTATAAATAAATTTCTAGCATTTAAATATATTAATAAAAATAATAAATAAGAATTTTTTTATTAAAAAAAAGGCTTTATAATAAAAGTAGCATGCTCTTTAAATATTATAAATCTTTATATTAATAAATATAAATAATATATTAAAAATCACTTTAAAATCCTTTACTTTAGATAATTTATTAATAATATATTTTTTATTATTTTTACTTCCTTTAAAATAAAGGCTTTTAAAATAGCTAAAAGAATAATTAAACCCTCTTTAAGGTTAATATATAAATAAGAGTATAGTCTATATTAGACTATATTTTTAAATATTAAAATTTTTATAATTAATAACTGCTTTAAGTTTAAACTATACTATAAACTACTTAACTATTTTAAATAAATCCTATAGTCCTTAATATACCCTTTATAAATAAAAAGGGGTACCTTTATTAAAGAACTTAGCTAGATTGCTAGTCTATTATTAAATATAATATACTATTCTATAGCTATAAAAGATTTAAAAAGGATTTATATTGCATAAGACTATTTAGTTAAGTTAGTGAAAAGCTAGATTAAGAATTATACTTTTAAAAAATAAAAAAAAAAGTATAATATAAAGGATAATAATTTAATACTCTTTTCTTTAATTCTTAAGATTAAGCTAAATATAGTATAAGATTTAATAAGTATAAAGAAGGTATTTAAAAATATATAGGACTGCTAGATTATAAAAAGAGAATCTTTTATATTAATAACTTTTAAAAATATTAATAAAATAATCTTTTTAAAAAAGAGAATAAAGAATCTTAAGGATTTATTTTATATCTTTAATACTTTATTTATAAAATATTAATAATTCTTTAAATTATAATTAAGTAATTTATATTAAGATATTATTAATAATATTAAAACCCTAAGACCTATATAATTATACTTAAAAACCCCTTAGGATTTTTAAGTAAGTACTATATTTAAATAATAATAATAGCGCCCTTAAAAATTCTTTATAATAAGATAATCTCCTCTTCCTCTTATATTAATAAATTACTTATAGCTTACTTTTTTTTTAAATAAAGGCTCCTCCCCTTTATATTGCTCCCCTCTTTTTTAAAGGGGCCCTTTAAGACTTTATTATAGCTTAAAGCTATTATAGAATTTTAAGGTAGAACTTTAAAAAGGTAGTATAGGGCCTAAAGACCTATATAGTGCAGTAGCATGCTCTACTTACACTAGTGTAGGTAAAGCTACCTTATACTATAATAATACTTATATTACCTTATACTTTTAATAAATTAATATATTATAAAATATAATATATTAATCTCTTATAATAATAAAAAAAGAAATCCTATTATTATTATTATTATGGTTAGTTTATATAAGTATAGAAAAATAAAATAAAACCTAAAAAGGAAAAATCTTAATTAAACTAAAATAGTTCATTAATACTATTCTATAGTTATAATGCATAAAATGTATTAATAGTGGGTATATAAGGGAATATATTAGCTTATTGAAGAGTTATTTAGTATAATAAAATGCAATAGCCCTAGCCATCTAGGTTGTTGTCTGGTTTCTAGCTAATAACTCTTCCTTATTTTATTACTTTTCAAGCCTGCAACAGACCTTTGGCCCGCTGCTTGTTATAACTTATTATTTACTAAAGGCTAGTTAAAATATCCCTTTAATCTTTTTTTTTATTAAGTTTATAAAAAAAGCTATAATTTTATTATACCTTTTTATAAAATATTAATAAAAATTAATAAACCTTAAAAATAAAAGTATTATATTAATGCTATTAAGCTTTAGCTAGGTAATTATTGCTTTAATATAACTAGCTTTTATATAGACTTTATTTAAGTAAATAATAAATTTAAGATATAATACTATATTAATATAAAAGTTATATTTATTTAAATTAATATATAGGCTATATATTTATAATCTTTTAAAGACTTTAAAGATATACTTTTAGTAATTTATAAAGTTATAGCTATATATTAAGATATTATTAAGGTATATAATATAAATATAATTAAAAAGCTTATAAAGGACTAGATTAATATAACTTTAAAAAGTAATAAGTATATTAATTAAGCTAAAAAGTAAAACCTAATATTTAAAATATCTATATTAATAATAAAATATTATTTTATACTTATTGCCTTTATAGATATATATTTAGTAATATATATCTTTAAGGTTTAATTTTATAAAGATTTTAGCTTCTTTAAGATAATCTATAATTTTATAAATTAAAGGTAAAGGTATTTTATTTTTTTAAATTATTTTATTAAGTATATAATAATTAATATATAGTTATAGCTTCCTTTTTTTTTAAAATAAATAAAACTAAGGCATTAAAAAGGCTATAGGATTATTATATTTAACTATATTATAAAGCTATTTAAATATATTTATAAAGTATTTTTAACTCTTTTTTTATAAAGTAATAAATAAGTCTTTATATAAGTACTTTATTATTTTTTAATTTAATAATATAGTTAAGATTATTAAAGAGAGCTAGTTTTAATACTTCTTTTTATAAAAAGACTTTTTTATACTTTAAGTATTTTAAAGGTAATATAGTAATAAGTTTACTATAAGTTAACTTTAAGCTTTAGTTTTAATTTTAAAAGAGTTTTCTTTTTATTATAATAATTATTTATATTTTAGCTTTTTACTTTTACTTTTTAACTTACTATATAAATAAAGTAATCTAAAGGTTTATAATAAATATAAGGTAATATTAATAATCTTATCTTTAAGATATAATAAAGTTAAGTTTTTAAAACTATAGTTATATTAATAATATATTTTTATATATATTAACTATATAAAAATAAAAATAGTACCTCTTTATTACTCTTTAATTATTTAAAAGCTTAAAAATAATATTAAGCTATTTATAAATCTTTTTTATAGCTTTAAAAAAAATAGTGCTTATCTTTATATTTATAAATAATATAAAGCTATCTTTAATATACTTAATATTAATAAAATATTAATTACTTCTTAAGTTAAATAATATAGTTATTACTTACTACCTTTTATATACTTAAACTTTAATTAGCCTTTTTATAAATAAATTATAGTTTAAATATAGGTAGTTATTAAATTCTTAAGTTTTTTTAAAATAATAAATAAGGTTTATATTAAAGTTAATATTTAGGTTAATAAGTTAATTATATTTATTAATAATATAATTATTACTTTAATATATTATATAATTAAGTTAGTTATAGGTATTTTTATAATATAGCCTTTTATACTTTTAATAAACTAGTATTTTATATTAATATTTATTACTTTTTTATTAAAAAAAATAATATTATTTAAGTTTTTTAGTTTATTAAGGTTTTATTAATATAATTCTTTAAGGTTAAGGTATTTTCTTTTTTTTTATATATATTATTACTTTTACTTAAGTAGTAATAATATATAGTCTTTTTTAATTATTAAAAAGCCTTTAGTTAATAATATTTTTTTAAATTTTTAAGTAATATTTTTATAAAAATAAAAGAATCTTAAAGCTTTTTAATAATTATTTTATTATTTTTTTTTAAAGTTATTAAAATAAAAAATAAAAAAATAAATCTTTTTAATAAGTCTTTATCTTAAGTATTTTATTTACTTAATAATATTAAAGATTTTAATAAAGGTATTTTAAAGTTAAGATTTATAAAACTTTAAATATTTTAAATATATAAGTTTATTAAGGTTACTTTAGTAATTTATTATAGACCTTTAGATTACTTTATTTATATAGTAAGTTAAAAAGTAAAAGTAAGAAGTTAAAATATAAATAATTATTATAATAAAAAAAAGACTTTTTTAAGATTAAGACTAAAGCTTAAAGTTAACTTATAGTAAACTTATTATTATATTACCTTTAAAATACTTAAAGTATAAAAAAGTCTTTTTATAAAAAAAAGTATTAAAACTAGCTTTTTTTAATAATCTTAACTATATTATTAAATTAAAAAATAATAAAGTACTTATATAAAGACTTATTTACTGCTTTATAAAGAAAAAGCTAAAAGTACTTTATAAATATATTTAAATAGCTTTATAATATAAATAAATATAATCCTACAGCCTTTTTAATACTTTAGTTTTATTTATTTTAAAGAAAGGAGAGAAGCTATAACTATATATTAATTATTATATACTTAATAAAATAACTTAAAAAGATAAAGTGCCTTTACCTTTAATTTATAAAATTATAAATTATTTTAAAAAAGCTAAAATCTTTATAAAATTAAACCTTAAAGATATATATTACTAAATATATATTTATAAAGGCAATAAATATAAAATAGTATTTTATTATTAATATAAGTATTTTAAATACTAGGTTTTACTTTTTAGCTTAATTAATATACTTATTACTTTTTAAAGTTATATTAATCTAGTCTTTTATAAGCTTTTTAACTATATTTATATTATATATCTTAATAATATCTTAATATATAGCTATAACTTTATAAATTATTAAAAGTATATCTTTAAAGTCTTTAAAAGGTTATAGATATATAGCCTATATATTAATTTAAATAAATATAATTTTTATATTAATATAGTATTATATCTTAAATTTATTATTTACTTAAATAAAGTTTATATAAAAGCTAGTTATATTAAAGTAATAACTACCTAGCTAAAGCTTAATAATATTAATATAATACTTTTATTTTTAAGGTTTATTAATTTTTATTAATATTTTATAAAAGGGTATAATAAAATTATAGCTTTCTTTATAAACTTAATAAAAAAAAAGACTAAAGGGATATTCTAGCTAGCCTTTAGTAAATAATAAGTATTTAAATAATTTATTAAAGAGTTTTATAAAAAACTTATATTAACTTACTTTAATCTTTAAGTATTAATATATATTAATATAAATACTTTAAAATATATTATTAATACTATATTAATATAATAATAAAGAGATACTTAATACTTTATAGTATATTTATTTTATAAATTATAAAGGCTTAAATTAAATTATATAATTTTAAATATTAAAATACTTATTATTATAAATATATTTAAAATATAGTATTATTACTTTATATATTTAAAATATAAAATTTATATTATTATTAACTATTTTAATTATAACTACTTTATAATAAAAAAAAAGCTATTAAGTAAGTAAGTATTATCTTTATAAAAACTTATACTTTATAATTTTAAGATTAAATATAAATTAAGTAAATTAAATCTTATAAATATTTTATTTTATAAAATAGATTTTATTAATAAAAAAAAAATAATAAAGCTAAATAAAAGCTACCTAGCCCTTTTTTTAAAATACTTTTATAATACTTTATATACTTTTAAGTCTATATTTTAAAGGGTTAGAATAAATTTAATAATACAGGGATATAATTACTTAAATAAAGGGTTGCTATTTTTATTAACCCTTTAAATTAAAAGAGTTTTAATTATAAATAAATAAGTAGCTTACCTTTAATAAATATTAAAAAGAATTTTAATTATAATTAAGTAAGTAGTTTAAAGATATATTATTATAATATTATTAAAGAATTATTAAATACTTATTAAAGCCTTACTTAAAGTATAGTAATAAAATACCTTTATTATTAAAATAATCTAGTAATAAGTTAATAATAAGCTTATTATAAATAGCTATAAAGAGTATAGCTAGGTTATAAAGAATAATAAGCTACTATATTATTATAATTATATATTTATTCTTTATAGTATAAAAAAGGAAATATTATTATTATTATATAATAACCTAATAGTAAGTTATTAAGGAGTTATTAAAATATTAAAATATATTATAAAAAATTATTTTTAATAAGGTATAAAAAAAGATATTATTTAATATATTAATACTTGTTTAATATATTAAACTATTAAGCTAAGATATTATTAACTTTATAGTAAGCTAGCTTTATTATTAATACTAAAATAGCCCTTTAAGGAAATATTTATAGATTTTATAATAAGACTTTTTAAAATTATATATTAAAAATAATTATATAATATTATTTTAGTTATAATTAATAAATATATAAAATATACCTTATATATACCTTATTTTAAGTAAATAATTAGTAATAGATTAGTAATAAAGTTTCTTTACTATATCTTTAAACTATATAGCCTATTAGATAGTATTATTATTAATAAAGGCAATATCTTTATTAATGCCTAGTAATAAAGTTTTTATTATTTATTAAAGTATAAAAAGCACCTTAATATAGTATTTTATTTATAAATTAATAATTAAATAAAATATTAAAATTAAAATTTAAAATATTATTTATATTTTTTTTATAATAAAGACTAACTAGATTAAATTTACTATTTATTATTTATTAAGTTTTTTTATAATATAGTAATATACTTAGCCTATAGATATATACTAGTATACCTTTTTTTAAGCTATTACCCTTTAATACTAAAGATTACCTAGGCTTAACTTCTTTATATAAATAATAATATTATTAAATATATTTAAAACTTATATAATATTAAAAAACTAATTATAAATATACTATAAGCTTTTAATAAAGCTTATTAAAAATAATATAATAATAAATATATAAATAAGTATTTTAAAGTAAGGGATTAAGTATTAATTTTTATAAAATACCTTAATTTATAGTAACTTATTTATAAATTAATAAAGAAATATATAAGACTATACTAGATTAAGGGTATTATAAAAATAAGTAAGCTTATTTATAACCTTTACTTACCTTTTTTATTAAAAATTTATAATATATTTAATATTATAAACTTAAAGTAGTATAATTATAAAGATAGTATATTTACTAAATTAGTAAATTACCTTTTTATAGCTAAATAAATATATAAAATTAAGAAAATTATAGATTATAAATATAATAATAAAAAGTACCTTTATTATATTAATTAAAAGAATTACTTTAATAAAGAAAACACCTAGATTAAGAAATCTAACTTTATAAATAATAAAATATAGTAAGAATATAAAACTAGCTTATAAATAACTACTTAATAATAAAATAATAATAATTTAAAAAAAAAAAAAAAAAAAAAACTATTTTTTAATAAAACTAATTATTAAGTAATAATAACTTAATATTTATTCTTCTTTACCCTTTATATTATTATTCTTTATTTATACCTTTTTTTATATTACTTTTATAAATATATTAAGTACTTTATAATTATATATCTATAATAAGATATTTAGATTAAAGCAAGCTTATATATAGTTAATAGCTATTTATTAAAAAACTATATACTATATATATTTATAAATATTATTAATATATTTATAATTATTAATAATAAATTAATAATATTAATATTAAGATATAATAATATTATATAATATATACTCTTTTTTTATTACTTCTTTATAGCTATATTTATAGTATTTACTTATACTATAGCCCTTAACTTTATTTTTAATTTTTAAATTACTTTTTTTTTAATAACCTATAATTTCTTAAACTTATCTTATTAATAAGTTAGCTACTATTTAATATATATATATTATTGCCTTTCTTACTATATAATTAAATACTGCTAGTCTTTATAACTTTTAAGTAATTATTAAGCTAACCTTAAATATTAAAATATAGGCTTTATTACTTAATTTATAGTATATATACTTTTTATTAATACTTACTTATTAATTAATAATTAGCTATTATTTAACTAAAATTAACTTACTTTTATTATTTTAATATTAAGATAATTTATACTTTTTTTTTTTATTATTTAATATAAGAAAATATAATAAATATATTAAATAATATTAATATAATATAGTATAACTAAAGTAAGTTAATAACTAGTTATTAATAATTAAATACTATATACCTTTTAATATTGCCTTTAATAATAGTAAGAGATATTAAATATAATAATTATTCTACTTAAATAGCTAATTACTAACTAGTTAGTAGTAAGAATAAGGATATTAAATAATATACTTACTTAAGGTGGATTATTTTATAATAAAAAGAAAAGAAAAAACCTAAAAGCTAAAAGGGAAGAGAAATATTTATTTATATTAAATTTTTTTTTTATTATTATACTTTTAGCTTAATTATAATTAATTAATAAGTAAATAATTATTATTAAAATTATTATTAAGTAAGTTATTTTAATATTATAATTATTTTAAATTATTTTTATTTTACTATTTATTTACTTTTATTTTATTATTCCTTTATTTTTAATTTATTATTTTATTTATATTATTAATATTAAGATATTATTATTATAATAAAGGTATAGGTAAAAAAAGTAAATAAAATTAATTAAAAAAAAAAGAGTTATTAAAGATAAAGTAATTAATTACTATCTTTATTTAAAAAAGCATCCTTTATTATAATAAAATTAGCTTAATTATTAAAATAAATATAAAAAAGAATAAAAAAAAGATTAAAAAAAAAGGATTAAAGTAAGCTTAATAATAAGTTAACTATAAAATAATAAAAAAAAAATAAAAAATATATTATAATAATAATTATTAATATATTATTTAAAGTATATAATAAATTAATAATATCTAGCTATATTTATACTTTAAGATAATAAAAAGCTTATTATTAATAAAGGTATTAAGAAGATATAAAGCAAGTACTAGAATATTATAATATAGGTGGTAATATAGGCAGTAATATAGGCAGTAATATAGGCAGTAATTTAAGTAGCCTTTTAAAGGCTTTTTTTATTTTATAGATTATTATTTATATATCCTTTATAATAGCTTAAAATATATTAATTATAAAATAAAAAGATAAAAGTAATTAACTTATAGTATTTAAAAATAATATTATTAATTTAGTTAAAAAAGCTTAATTAAAAGCTTACTATAGCTTAAAAAAGAGTTTATAAGCCTTACTATCTTTATTATTAAGACCTTAATAATATATATATTTATTACTTTTATTTAAACTTATTAAAAATAATGCGCTTTTAATTGGTTATTTTTTCTTAATAATATTTTTATTATGTAAAAAGTTATAATAGAGTTTCGCCACTTGGATTTAGAGTTTAAAACTAGGCCTAATTTATAAGGGATCAAGATTGAAAAATTTTTCAATCTCGATCGTTCGGCCTAATTATTCCTCCGTCGGGCTAATTCATCTATCCGGCGGTTAAACTTTTATCCGATAGTTATAAGCTTTTTTAGTTAGACTTTTATAAGCTTTAACATAAGTATAGTCTTTAATATTTATAAAGCTATATACCTTATTATTAATTAAAACCTTTTTAAATTAAAAAGCTTTATACTATATAATAATAAAGATTAAGTTAAAGTAAGCATTAACTAGATTAAAGTATTTAAAAAGGGTATTTATAAACTTAAAAATATTTTTAATAAAGCTTATAGATTAAAGATAAAGAATTTTATACTTAATAATATAGTAATAGTTAAAGGATTTTATATTAATATTATCTTTAAGATTAAAGTTAAGAAAGTAAATATATAGTATATAAGATTTAACTACTTATTTTACTTTAAAACCCTTAATTAAAATATAAAGTTAATATTTTTAATTAAAAAGTAAAGCTTAATATTCCTTAAATATAAATTATTATCTCTTTATACTTTAAACCTTAATAAAGAAATAATATTATATATAAACTATACTTTTATACTTATTATAATAAATAATTAAGTAAAGTAAAGAGTATAAAGCAAGAGATTAATTAAAGATTTATTAATTCTTTATTATAATATAAAGGAATTATAGTATTTTAAAGCAGGCTACTTAAACTTTTATATATTTAAAAGCCTTATATATAATACTAAAAATATTTAAATTAAGGGTATAAAGAAAATTAAATATAAAGTATACTTAATATTATTTATAATAAAGTATATTTTATATAAATAGTTTAAATATTATATATTAAGGCCTTTTTAATATATATATTAAGATTTATAAGATTACTTACTAAGGTTTAGTAAAGTAAATTAATTACTTATTATAAAAGATAAATATAATAAATAGTTATATACTATATTATTATTAAATAAGGAATTAGAAACTATTTTTAATATATTATTTTATTATAAATATATAGTTAAAAGATAATTTTATATATATATTTATAAAGTAAGGCAAGATAATAAGTAAGTTATTATTATAATTATAAATAAAATATAATTTTAATATTAATTAAATATTAAAGGTATAATCCTAAAGCTTGCGCCTCTTTTTATATATAAGTTAAATAATAGCTTTAAATAAGCAGGTTAAGAAGTAATTAATAAGTTTATTAAGATATTTAATAATATAAGGCTTTTTATAAAGCTATAGCTAGAAAGCTTAAAAGCTACTATATATTTAATTAATATAAGCCCTTTAAGAGTAAATAAAATAATTTTATTAATTAATAAGTTAAAGGAATATTTTTAAAAGCATGCTCTTTTATAAGTTTAAGAGTATATTACTAACTTAAGGCTTAATTAAAGTAGTCTATATACTTATAGTTACTATATATATATACTATAATATAACTATAAAGTAAGAAAGAAGAAAAGGTTATATAAAGTTAGCTTTAAAAAGATTATTAAGTATTTAGTTAGTTATTAAATTATTAATATTTATTAAATTTAAATCCCTTGCTTTAAGAAAATCTTAATAATTAAAAATATAATCTTTAATAAGTCTTGCTTTTATTAACTTAAGCTAGAAAGCTTAAATATATAAATAATTATAAAATAAAATAAGCTATTTTATAAAGTAAAAGATAATAAAGTAGAATTTATAAAACTTAAAAAAAGCACTTATTTATACTAAGATAACCTTACTTAAGAGAGTCTAGAGTAAATAATCTTAAGGGTAGTAGCTTTTAAAAGCTTAAAAAAGCTTTTTAAAAGCTTAAAACCCCTTAAATATTATAAAACTTTAAAATTAAAGATACTTTATAAAATACTAAAATAAGATTATTTTAATATATAATACTAGTTATAAAGGGCTTAAGTAAGTATATTAATACTATAAATAATACTTAAAATAAATTACTTACTGCCTTTAATTAGACTATAGATTAATAAAGATAAAGAAAAGGATTTTTTATTACTTTAAGAATAATAAAAAAGTATAGCTTAAAAAGTAAATAATTTACTTTATAAAATTATTATTCTATATAAGTAAAGCTTAATAATATAGTAACTAAAGTATATTATCTTAATTAAAGTATTTTTTTTAACTTTATATAAGAGTATAAGGCTAAAAAGAGAGGGAGCTTAAGTAAGCAGGCTTTCCCTTTTTAAGAAAAGATAGTAAAAAAAGGGAAATAAGCTTAGTAATATATATACTATACTTAATAAGCTTTTAAATAAAAATATTTATAATCTCTTGCTTAATTAATAAATACTAGAAGATAATAATTTAATAAGTTTATAAATAATACTTATTATACTTAAAGTAATAATATATTAAAAATATACCTTAAGGCTAGTAGTAGTATTAAGCAAGCCTTTTATTAAGTTAAAAAATTTAGCTAAATTATTAAAAAGGTAGAGGGAGTTTATAAAGTATTTATTAAAAGATTAGTTTATTAAAGCTATATATAAAGAAATTAAAGCCCTGCATTATAAAAGAACTTAAAAAGAAATTAAGAAATTAGAAGTTAAGTTAATGCCTTTATTATTAAAATAGGTATTTATATATAAATTTAATTAAGCTAGAATATTAATAAAGTATAAAGCTTAATTTATAATTAGAGAGGACCTTTAAAAAAGCTTAATTATTTAAGGAATCTATATTATAATACTTACTATATACTTATTTTAAGTATTTATAGCCTTAGCTATAAGATTTAACCTAGAGTTTAAATAGTTTAATATTAAAAATATATTTTTAAATATAATAAAAGATAAGTAAGGTATATTAGTTATATATAAGATATTATTAAGTTTTAAGCTGCTTAATAAGCTTATTAAGCTTAAAAAAGCTCTTTATAAACTTTAAGATTTACTATAATTATAGTTTAAAGAGTTTATAATAACCCTATACTTACTAAAGCTAATCTTTAGTATAAAGAAGCCCTGCTTATATTATTTAAAAGATTAGAAGTTATTTTTTTATTTCTTTATAAATAATATCTTTATTATATATTATAAATATAACTATACTTTATTTAATAGGCTTATAAATATATTAAAGAGGAAATATAAGCTTTATAAAGGGGGTGATGTAAAGTGGTTCTTAAAAATTAATATTATTTATAAGTATTTTAAATATAAGATATATCTATTATATAAAGTATATATATAAAAGGTTGCTTAAAAGTTTAATTTAAATAAAAAGAATTAATATTTTATAATTTCTTTTTTTATACTTTTTTTTAAGAAAAATAGCTTTTAAACTACTACTTTTAAGATTAAAAACTATTAAGAAAAGGTTAGATTAATGCTTTATATAGCGATCTTAATAAGACTTAATATAGCTTTTATAGTGGCTGTATTAATAAAATATACTACTAATCTAAAACTTAAGCACTATAAGGCTATTAATTAGCTTATTTATTATTTATTTATATAAAAGTATTTAGCTTTTTAATATAAAGGGATTAGTGAAATATAAATCTTAATTACTTTAAGTAATGCATTATTTATTAATAATATTAAAACTAAAAGATCTTTATAAAGATATTTTATAATATTATTTAATAAACTAATTATATAAAGTACTACTTATTAAAGTATAGTTAGTATATTAATAACTAAGGCTAAACTACTTGCTTTATTAATAATAATAAAAAAAATAATAAGTTTATAGTGCCTTTTTAATAAAATATACTTTAACTTAAAGGAAAATTAAAATATAAACTATAATAATTAATAAATAATATATCTTATACTTAAAAATAATAAAAAGATTAATACTTATCTTTATTATATAGATATATAGAATATATAGCTATATTAAGAGTATTAATATAAGGCTTTTAAGGTCTTATACTTAACTTTATAAAAAATACCCTTTAATAAGTTTATAAAAGCTTTTTTATACTAGTAATTTAAATACTTTAAGGCTTTATTAAACTTAAAGGTTTTAAAAAATAAAAAAAAAGTAAAGAAATTATTAAAGAAAAGTTTAAAATAGTAAAAAAAAGTATAAAAATATTAATTTAAAGTGCTTTAACCCTTTTAGCTAGAAATTATATAGAAAATTAAAAAAAAAGAAAACCTAGTAAACTAGTGCCTTACAGGCTATTATTAATTAATAAGAACTCTCTTAGCCTTACCTATAAGGTATATACCTTAATATATATTATTATAGTATTAAAAAGCAAGGCCTGCTTTATTAAACTATTTAATAAATAGTCTTTATTATTTATTTAAATAAAGCTTATTATAAACCTTAAGGCTAAATAATAATATTATATCTTTTACTTAATAATTATTTTCTAAGCTTTTATTTAATATAAGTAAAGTAACTTACTATAGCATCCCTCTCTTTTATAATACTTTAAAAAACCTAGGCTAGGCTTATTAATTATACTAGTTTAAAAGCTTATAATTAAATAAAAAAAAGATTAAATAAAAGGAATTAAGTTTATATTAATAAGTATTAATATTTATAAATAAAGTAATTTTAATATTAATAAGACTAGCCTATAGTAAAGATATATTAAAAAAAGTTATTTTTATTAATAATAATACTCTTTAAGCATTTTAAGCAGTAAGGATAGTAAGGTAGGTATAAAATAGCTAGTACTATAGGGGCAGGATTATTATTATTATTATTATTATTATTATTATTATTATTATTATTATTATTATTATTATTATTACTATCTTTATTATTATTACTATTTTTATTACTATCTTTATTACTATCTTTATTATTATTATTATTATTATTATTATTATTATTATTATTATTATTATTATTATTATTATTATTATTATTATTATTATTATTATTACTATTTACTATATTATTATTATTATTATTATTATAATCTTTATTATCTTTATTATCTTTATTATCTTTATTATTATCTTTATTATCTTTATCTTTATTACTATCTTTAATATTATTATTATTATTATTATTTTTATTATTATTATTATTATTATTATTATTATTAAGAGGGGTATTTATAAATACAAGAATAAAAATAAAAGCAAGAGTAAGAATAAAAATAAGAGTAAGAAGGGCTAAAAAGATTATAAAAACTAGTGTAATAATAATTAAAAAGACTAAGGCTAAGGCTAAGGTAATTAAAGCAAGAATAAGTATTAAAGGCACTATAAAAAAAATAATAACTACTAGGGCTATAATAAGAGCAGGTGCTAAAGGTATAATTAAAATAAGGGCTATAAAGGCTAGAAGAGAAAGAGGAGCTGTAATTAATATAAAAAAAAGTAAAGCTTTATGCTATATATAGTATTAATTATAAATAGTATTAAAAATAGCTTTTTAAGTAATTTAAAAAGTAAATAAGTTTATAAATACTAAATAAAAAATATTAAATTAAATAAAGCTATTTTAAAAAAATTCTTTACTTTTTAAGCTTAAGTTTAAGTTATTTTTATTATTATTATTATTATTAATAATAAAGATAATAATAATAAAGATTATAAAATTAAAAAAAGCTATAAAAAGGTAAGGAAAGCTTTTTTATATAGCCTTAAGTATTTTACTTTATTATTAAAGCTTTAAACCTATAAGTCTTTATTTTTATTATTATTAATTATTAAATAAAGTATAAAGTTACTTTATAATTAATTCTTTATTAAAGAAATAAGCCCTTGCTTTAAGGTAA
>JAIWOZ010000023.1:0-25001 GCA_020631695.1 Trichoderma cornu-damae
AATAATTTTTATTAAGCTCTTGCTAACTCTTTAATACTTAGTTATTAAGTTATTATAGAATAATATTAAAATCTTTTTTTTATATTAAAAAAGATAAATACTTACCCTTTATAATAAAGTAATTAATTATTATTAATTAATTAATTATATATATAATTTTTATTAATAATATTATACTTAATTACTTTTATTAACTTTAATATTTTAATTAAAGTATTTTTTTTATATTAAAAAAAAAGCCTTTATAAATATTTTATAATCTTTTTATAATATTATAATAATACTTTTATAAACTACTTACTTATTTATAATTAAAATCCTTAAAGATATATACTAAAGATAAGATATTTATTTATTTATAATTAAAACCTTTTTAATTTAAAGAATTAATATTAATAATAACCTAGTATTTAAGTTATATTTAAGTCTTAAGGGTATATAATTATTTATTATCTTTTTTAATATAGCTATATTAGCTTTATAAATACCTTTAAAATTATAATTATTATAATTATTAAAAATTATTTTATAAATATAGTTAAGTAATTATTATTTAATTACTTTTTTTATTCTTTTTTATTATAGTAGTTTAATCTTTTAAAAAGTATATTTATAAAATTATCTTTTTTTAAATAATACTTAATTATAAAATTATATAATAATAATATCTTTAATTAAGTAACCTACTTAATTATTAACTTCTTCTTATTTATAAAGTAGCTATAGTTTAAGTAGTTTATAATAATTTATATTAAATATTTTAAATAAGCTATATAATATTTTTATATTATAAAAGCTTTTATAATAATAAGTATTTTAATATTTAATATTATATAGTAATACTTTATATTTAATAACTTTTATAAAAGGTATATAATAAAGTATTAATTATCTTTTTATTACTATATTAATATTATATTAATTATAAAGTTTAATATATTAATCTTAATATATAGCCTTACTATAATGTTAAAATATATTAATATAAGTTTTTTAAAAAACTTATTTTATAGCTTTTTAAATATAACTAGCTTATTAATATTAAGCTTAAAGGTTTTTTTATATTATTTTTTTATTTTATTTATAAAAGGTATTATAATTTTATTATAGTTCTTAATAAAATATTTATAAAATTTAATAAAGCTTAAAAATAAAAAAAATCTTTTTTATATTATTATTCAAGATTGCTTAGTAATAAAAGTAGGGCTTGATTACCTAAGCCTATATAAATATTATATAAGCAAGAGGAATTGTATTATATAAGCAATAGGTATAACCATTATACTTATATAAGCACTTAAGTTTAATATAACTATCCTGTTTTCTATTAAGGGCATCACTTTTTTATATAGTTTTTTATATCTTAATTATATAAGCTAATATTATATAATCAGTATTATTTAAAAGCTCTTTTCTTATACTTTTAATTAGTTATTTTTTCTTAATAATATTTCTATTATATAAAAAGTTATAATAAAGTTTTACTATTTAGAATTAGAGTTTAAAACTAGGCCTAATTTATAAAGGATCAAGATTAAAGGATTTTTTAATCTTGATTATTAGCTTAATTATTTATCCATTAAGCTAATTTATTTATCCAGTAGTTAAATATTTATTTAATAGTTATAAGCTTTTTTAATTAGACTTTTATAAGCTTTAATAGCCTCCCTTAAAGATTATGTAGTAATTTTTAATTAGAATTTTATATAAGCTTTAAAGAGTATTTAAAACCTTATTTTTATAAAGAAAAAAAGCTAAGTTGAAATATAGGAATTTAAATCTATTAATATAAAGGGATTTCAACCTTTTTTTTTTTAAAGGATAGGAATTTCAACCTATTGTTAAAAGATAGGAATTTCAACCTATTATTTTAGGAAAAATAGTAAAATAAAAACCTTAAAGGAAAAATCTTAAACGCTAATAAAATTAAAAAACCTCTTATAGTTATATTATTAATATTATAATTATATTATATTATTACATTATATTATATTTTATTCTAAATTTAATAAAGCCTTAAATTTATTAAATTTAGTAATAGAAAGGTCTTTAGTAAAGAAATCAGCTATATTATCTTCTGATTTAACATAAAATAATTATATTTTATTATTTCTTATATTTTCTCTAGTAAAATAATAAGAAATATCTATATATTTAGTTCTTTTATAAAATTCAGAATTTTCACCTGTTTTAATAGTAGCTTTATTATTTCTTAAAATAAAGGGAATTTTTATTTTATAATTAATATTTAAATTATTTATAAAATAAAAATATAAATTATTTAAATATATAGCTTCTTTAAAGGTTTCTTTTAAAGCTATATATTCAGACTTATAAGAGCTTAAAGCTATAGATTTTTAGTTAATAGAATTCTAGGTTATTAAATTATTATATAAATAAAAACAATAACCTATAGTTAAGCTTTTATTATTTAAATCAGCAACCTAAGAAGCATCTAAAAATCCTTTAATAAAATATAAATAAGGATTTTTATATTTATATTTTAATTTTAATAAAGGATATTTATTTAAATATTTCATAATATATTTTAAAGCTTTAATATAAGTATTATTAAGTTTTAATATATATTTAGAATAATTTATAATATTAAAAGCTATATCTAGCCTTATTTTTAAGGCTAGATATAATAAAGAGCTTATTTCTTTTTAATATTGTAAAATTATATTATTATTAAGGCTTTTAAAGGCTTTTCTTAATTTTAAACTTACTATATATAGTAAATTAAAATACCTTAGACTTTCTTTATTATATTTTTTTATTTTATTAATAGTATATTTATTTTAAGATAAAGTTATAGTTTTTTCTTTTTTATTTATATAAAATCTTATTCTTAAGAAATCCTTAATTTCACTTAAGTCTTGTAATTTTATAAATTTTAATAAGTATTTTTTAATATAATTTATATTATTAATATTAGATCTAATAAATAATATATTATCTATATATATAACTAGTATTATATATAGTTTTTTATTTATAAATATTCCTTTATTAAAAGGATTTATTATAAAATCTAAGCTTATTAAAATATTAAAAAGAAAATTATACTAAAGCCTAGGGCTTTATTTAAGGCTGTATAATGCTTTTTTAAGCTTTGCTACTAATTGATAGTTATTATTATTATTATTATTTATATTATTATTATTATTATTTAAAGTATAATTAGTATTATATTTTTTATTATAATTATTAATAATATATTCTTCTTAACCTAAGGGAATTTTTATATATATTTCTTTATTAATTTTAGCATGTATAAAGGCATTTTTAATATTACATTGATTTATTATATAGTTATTAGAAATAGCTATTATTAATAGCATTCTAATAGCTTCTGGCCTAGCTGTATTAGCAAAGGTCTTGTTATAATTAAGATTTTGAATTTGCTTAAAACCTTAAATTACCTAATGTAATTTATATTTATATTTATAATTATTATTATTATTATTTTTAGGGTTTTTATTATTATTATTAATATTATTAATAGTATTATTATTATTAATTTCTTTTATTTTATAAACCTAACGGCTACTTAAAGCTTCCTAGTCTTTAGGCAAATAGGTTATTTCTTAAGTTTCTTGATTTATTAATTTATTAATTTCTTCTTTTATAGAATTATTCTATTTAATACTATTAATATTATTAATAGCATTTTTATAAAAAGAAGGTTTTAAATTATCTTTATTATTTATAATATTATAAATATAATTTATATCTGGATATTCTTTATATTCTTTAAAATCTGCCTGTAGCCTAAAAGGGATATCTATAGAGATTTTGGCTTAGGAGGTATTAGGATTATTTATTTTATTTATAGTATTTTTATTAATATTATTATTAATATTATTATTAATATTATTAAGGCTATTTAAAGCGCCTTTATTTAGCTTTAAGGGGGTATTAAAATTAAATAAATCAGATTTATCTTAATTTTTTAAATAATTATTAGAATAATTAGCCTTAAAATTATTCTTTAAAATAGTTATATCCCTAGATATAGCTATTTTATGTTTATAAAAATCCTAGATTTTATAGTTATTTTCTAAATAGCCTATAATAATACCTTTAAAAGCCTTTATTTTTAATTTATTTTTAGGCTTTTTATTTTTATAATAAATAATACTCTTAAAAACCTTAATATTTTTTAAGTCTGAAATTTCTAAGGTTTTATTTTCTTTTAATTCTATAGGTGCTTTAAAATTAAGGCTAGAATGGGGAGTTCTATTATAAATATAAATAGCAGTTAATAAGGCTTTACCTTATAAATAATAAGGTAAATTTACTATAAATAAAATAGTTCTTATTTTATTTAATAAAGTCTTATTTATCCTTTTAATAGCACTATTTAGCTTAAGAGTATAAATAGGGCTATTATTATAAATAATACTATTATTTAAGTAAAAATCTTTTATAGGGTAAATATATTCTTTAGCATTATTTAAAAATATTTCTTTTATTTTATAACCTTTATTATTATTTTTAACTAAATTTTTATATTCTTTAAATTTAATTAAAGCTTTGTATTTATTTTTAATTAAATAAACTGTTAAAAATCTTGTTGATTTATTTAAAAAGGTTATAAAAAAGGTATAATTATTATAAGTTGGGATTTTTATAGGTCCCTATATATCTGTATATATTTTATCTAGATAATTATATTTATTTTTATTCATTTTCCTATTTATCTTATTAATTAATTTTCCTTTTAAACAATACTTACATTATTTTATTTTAATAATATTATTTTTCTTAAAATTATAAGCTTTATTAGACTTTTTAATAAGTTTTAATAAAGCTTTATAATTTAAATATGCTAAACTTAAATGCTATAAATATAAATCTAATTTAATAGATTTATTATTATTATTATTATTATTAATAATATTTATATAGACAGCATTATTAAGCTTTTTAATTATAACAGGAATATTATATAAGTTATTATTTTTAATTCCTTAAGTAATTATTTTGCCTTTATTATTTATTGAAAATATAGATTTTAAAGTTATAAATGTAAATAGATTAATAAAATAAGATTGAGATATAATATTAATTCCTAATTCTAGAATATAATAACAATTTTTTAATAAATAAGGTTTTTTATTATTTAAAAAATAAATAATTAAATTACCTGATCCTTTAACTTTTAAAGAAGAAGCCTGACCTTATTTAATAATTTTATTTATTATTTTATAATTAATAAGGTTATCTTTATTAATTATAATATACCTAGTAGCACCTATATTATAAATAAAATTAGTTATATTATTATAATTTTTATAAAGGTTATAATTTACCTTTTTATTATTTTTAATAAATTTATATAAAATAGGTAAATATTTGGTTAAAGGTCTTATATTATTGTTATTATTTTTCTTATTATGATTAGAAGTTATATTTAATACCTTAATTTTATAGTAATTATGCTTAAATTTATAATCTATATTAATATTATTATTAATATAATAGTCATTATTAATATTTATATCCTTATTAAGGTTTAATTTAGAAATAAGGTTGTAATTTTCTTTAATATCTTTTAGCTTATTATTATTATTATTAATAAAATAAGCTTTTTTATTATTATTATTTTTATTTTTATTTTCTTAATTTTTATTATTTTTATTAAGATTTTTTTAATTTTTAGGGGCTTTATTAAGATATAAAAAATAACAATCTTTTTTAAAGTGGCTTAGAAGCTTGCAGTATTTGTATTTAACTATTATTTTATTTTATTTTTAAGGCTTTTTATTATTATAATATTTTTTATTATTATTATTTTTAATAACCTTTTTATTATTATTATTATTATTATTATTATTATTATTATTATTATTGTTATTAGTTATATAGTAATTTTCTTCAGGCTCTTTATATCTTTTAGATTTATCTAATAAGCTAGAAATTATAGATTCTAGGTTATAGATATTAGGGTTATTTCTTAAAGCCTGAGAAATACTAATAATATAGGATTTATAAGATTTATTAAGATTGTTTAAAATCCAAGTTATTATTATAATTTCAGGAATAATAATATTCTTAAAAATTAATTCTTTAGTTAATTCTTTAATTTTATTTAAATAAATTTCTATATTAAGAAATTTATTTAAGGAAATATTAAATAATTCCTTTATAATTAAAAAATTAAAAGTAAATCCTAAAGAATTATAAAGATTTTTTAAAGTATCTTAAGCTTCTTTAGCCTTTTTACTATATTTTATTTATAATAAAGGTCTGTTAAAAAGCTTAAGCTTAATATTAGCTAGGGCTTTATTGGATTTATTATTTTTTAAATTTTTAATAGTGTAAAATAGTTTTTCCTTTATTAAAAAGGATTCTATCCTTAAGGCTTAAGTTAGATAATTTTTAGAGCCTTTAAGCTTTAGGATATCTTCTTTATCTTTGCTTATTATTATTATATAATATTATATAATAATAATAAATAATAATAGCTTTATAATAATAATATAATATTTTTTTTTGTTTAAAGATTGTTATTATTTTTTTTTATTATATTATTTTTTATAATTTTTTTAGTTAAATTTAGTTGAATTTAGATTTGGTTAAATTCAGTTAAGGTCAGTTATTATTAATATAGGGTAGTTATATTAATATTATATAACTTATAATATAAGTTATATAAGCCAGGCTTATAACCTATTAAAGATTGCTTAATAATAAAAGTGGGGCTTAATTACCTAAGCCTATATAAATATTATATAAGCAAGAGGAATTATATTATATAAGCAATAGGTATAATTATTATACTTATATAAGCACTTAGGTTTAATATAACTATCCTGTTTTTTATTAAGGGTATCACTTCTTTATATAGTTTTTTATACCTTAATTATATAAGCTAATATTATGTAATCTATATTATTTAAAAGCTCTTTTCTTATGCTTTTAATTAATTATTTTTTCTTAATAATATTTTTATTATATAAAAAGTTATAATAAAGTTTTACTACTTAAAATTAGAGTTTAAAACTAGGCCTAATTTATAAGAGATTAAGATTAAAAAATTTTTCAATCTTGATTATTCAGCTTAATTATTCCTCTATCGGGCTAATTTATCTATCCAGCAGCTAAACATTTATCTAATAGTTATAAGCTTTTTTAGTTAGACTTTTATAAGCTTTAATAATAATTAAAAAAAGATTAAAGTTATAAAAAAAAGATTAAGCCTTATTATTAATTAAGTTAATTAATTAAGCCTAGCTATAGTAAAGGAGGCTAATTAATAAAGACTGGTTAATAAATTAAGGCTAAATATAGCTTAATAATTTATTAAGCTAAACTTCCTTTATAAAAGGGCAGTAAACTACTATAGGCAGTAGTATTATTATAAAATAATATATTAATTAAGTTAATAAATTACCCTTTCTTTATTAAAAAAAATATTTAAAATTTATAATATTATTAATTATAAATATTATAAATATAAATAACTTTATTATATTAAGTAAAAAAATTATTTAAATAAAAATAATATATAAATATATTACTTTAACTTTATTAATTACTTATTATAAAAAGAATATAATATAAAAATTAAAATTAAAAAGTAATAAAACTATAATAAATTAATAATATTAAGATAGTATTTTTTTAAAAAAAAGATATATTTATAAACTATAGTTAAAATAAAAATACTATTTAAAAAAAATAATAAAAGTTTTAAAGCTAAAGAATAATAAACTTAAGGTAAGGTAGTATTAAGCTAGTGCTTTTAAAAAAAAGGTATACTTAAAGGCTATAATTAAAAAAAAAGGCTATTACTTAATAAAGATAAAGTTAAAAAAAGATAAGTTAATATTATAAAATATTAAAAAAGTAAAAAAGTAATAATTATATAGTAATATTATTAAAGATTAATAATAAAAAAAAAGTTATTTTTATAAAATAATAATAAAAGTATTATTATAAAAAAAGAGGTAATTTATTAAAGGATAATTAAGACTATAGTAAGATAATAATATAAGCTTTATACTTTAATAAAAAAAGCCTTAACCTTAAGCCTTTAATATTAAGTTAAAAAAGGAAATATATTTATAAAAAGTTAAGTAATTAAATAAAAAGCTAGAAAAAGATTAAAGATTAATATAATTATTATACTATCTTTATATTTAATAATAGCCTTATAGCTATTTTATAAAAGGCTAATAGCTATATACTACTTATTATATTTTATGCCTTTTCACTCTCCTCTACAACCCCTATTTCTAATATCTTTATTAATTAGCCTCCTTTACTATAGCTAGGCTTAATTAGCTAGCTTAATTAATAATTAGGCTTAATCTTTATTTTATAGCTTTAATCCTTTTTTAATTATAAAGCCTTTAAAGAGTATAAGGAAAAGATAGCTCTTTAAGCTTTAGTTTAATAATATAACTTATTATTGCTGCCTCCTACCTAACTCTTTTATCTTATTATACCACTGCAAGCAGCAGTATTATTATAAAAAGAAATATATTTATAAAAGATTAATTAATTAGTTAAAAAGCTAGAAGAAGGTTAAAGATTAATATAGTTATTATATAACCTTTATATTTAATAATAGCTTTATAGTTATTTTATAAGAGGCTGATAGCCATATGCTACTTATTATATCTTATGCCTTCTCACTCTCCTCTATAACCCCTGTTTTTAACACAATGCTGCACTCAAACTGCCCCTTAAACGACTGCGAATCTTGGGACTCTCTGCCGAGGGTATGTTCGGTAAGGCAGCAGACAATAGAGACCTTAATTGCCCAGTCGAGTTCCGGACAAGAGAAAGGCCCTGGCCGTCTGTTGGCCCGGGAGCTAGCTATAGAGCATTTGCTTACCCCCAGCACCACCGTCTCGTTCTACGATATCGGGTTTGGGTTTCTCCATGAAGCGCTGTTGAAGTGATTTTTCCGAACCTTATTCTGAAGTCTCCTTGGGTTGGAAAGGCATGGAAGCTACTGTGCCTGTACCAGCGGAGCCGAATCTTGGGTTTCGTTCTCCCGGGGATGCTCTAAGGTATGACGCGCCTAGGCCGAAGTAGGGAGAAGGTGTCTATGTGATCTACATTATAAGACAGTTCAGTTATTGGCAGGGGCTGCGATAGATGAAATCTCGGTTGCGAGATGCGTATCCGACGAGCTGAGATGTTTTGTCGCCTAATCGTAGAAAATGACTCTATTAACATGTAGTGAATCCTTCATCCAACAGGCATCAAAGTACAGACAAGAGGTGCAATTTCGTTTCCTAAAAGCTACGCATCTGACAACCCATCACAGCGGGGATACAGAAATAGGATAGATATGAGTGAGTATATTCTCAATTGCTCCCGTGCCTTAGAAAATATTCATCCAGCTGCTGCTCCCTTGCCTCAGCAGATTGTCTTAGATGGGCTTCATCTACGACGGTTTCATCGTGCTCTGCCATCAACCAGACAATTAACACAACGTATCTGATATGTTCAAGTTCAGATTCCGGGTTGTAGTTGTAGGATTTCCTTTCTGTTACCTCGCGGCTATTTAGCGTCCCCTTCATTTTATCTTTGAATTTTACCCCTTTTATAAATTCTACCTAAAAATTCTAAAACATAATATTCATTTTTCATTGTTAACAATCCACAAAGTAAAAGAACTTGGTCATAAATAATGCTGATTAGTATTTATTCGGGCTTTATATAAAAAGAGAAGCCCTCCTTTGCCAATTCTTCTAGCATGCAAGACATTTTCTCCCCTTGTGTTTTCATGTATAAATACTCCGTGGTTTTACATACATCAGTGCCTTTCATATATATGCATATATATGGTGTCACACCATTCATTCCATACCAGTCTTTCTAAAATGCCAATGTTCGATCGCTATCCCGATTGGACGCTCTTGTACGATAGATATACCTGCAGTGCGCCCTCAACACTCTGCAGCACGCCAAAGAAGATTGTAACGGCGAAAACGAGGATTGCCACCCAAAATGTATACCACTGAACGCCATTCCTTCTATCAAACCACCACTGGGAAATGTTCCGGGGACTGGACTCGTCAAAGGCCTGCTTCAAGATGACGAGCCGGTCATGCCAGTAGTTGAAATTCTCGAGTCTACGCTCGCGTGTGCGAAGGGAACCGCATCTCGCTAACCGCGGATCAACCTTTGTGAGGCCCCTTAGCCAGTTTGTAGTGTCGCCATCGGAGGACGGGAAGAGAAGGGCAAGGGTGTCGAGTGTTTCCTGGAGAAACGATTCCGGAAATGGGCTGCTGCGTAGGCTGCTGTGCCGTTAGTTCTGGCGCCCATCATCTACATCGCCCCTGTATATAGAGCATTTGTCTTACCTCCTCTGGAGTTGAAGGAAGCTTACGGAGTGGAAAACAAACACAGCCTGGTCGTCGTCCACAAGACGGAGATGGTCTGCCAAGTTCGTTGTCCACCGTATCTCAATGCCTCCTATGCGGCCCAGGTTTCGAGCAGTAAAGACTTTGCCAAGCTTGGACCGATCCGCCTGCAGTGTCTTCTGGGGACAAAAGTAGCATGCCAAGGCATCATTCAAGGATCCTCTCTTCCATGGCACAGCCGTCAATCCAGATAGGCCAGCAGGGCTCCCATTGAGTTCAATCTCCGTCATGACAAGCAAGCTCGCGCACATGTCGATGGCATGATCGATGTCGGACGCGGAGGACACGGCGTTGGACCCATTTGCCATTTCCTGAAATATCCCATCTCTGGCTGCCCCCGAGAGGATTCTTCTCGAAATTGACGCAATGTCTGAGTGAGACCCGGCGCAGAACTCGTCGCAGCCATCGAGCCGCAAGCGTTGAATGCGCTTGGAGTAATACTCAAAGTACGGCGACATGCTGGCGTGGTGGTCCGAGGCCTCCCATAGTGCCTCAAGCAGCCTCTCCTGTACGGACGCCGAGATTGGGAATTTCTGAAGCGGCTCATTCAAGGCCTCCAGCAGCTCTGGTCTCTGCGCGCTGCTGGCATTCATCGCGGTGGTATTGGACGCAAGATGGATATTCTTGCCATGCGGTGGATGGATAAGATTAGACAAAACCACACAATCTTTTGTTCATTTTTTTCCTATCCATAGAGGGATTCAACAAGAGGCTTGGCGCAGGCGGTTCCTGAATGTGCTCACTTATACCGGCCTTGGTTGCGGAATAGGGTAAATGAGGCTGACACAACCACCGACGAAATAGCCAATAATAATCGCTGATGAGCCACAAAGACTTAGCACCGAAGATCCTGTCCGGTGTCGGTAGTTGAGGGAACCTTTAAGAACTGAACAGAATCCGTTGGAAACAATGGCCAGCGCGGACTTATTAGTAGAGAGTGACTGTCTGTTTCATAAGCACGCCTCTGAGGCGCATGCCGCCCTCAATGTTACATGGCATACAGATAGTATGTATGCATACGTATGCACCTATCTTGCCCAGCCCTCGTCTAAGCCAGCCCTCGTCTAAGCCAGCGAATAAATTCAACATCGTCCCGGGGGAACGTATCAAATAGGGACTACTATTGGGTGGCTAAGATGCGCCCAACTGCGTCATGTGCGCCTGTCCGGGAGCCCTGCTGCCTATATCAACCGTGTCCGTACGTGCAATAGCGAGGCAGTGCACGGCGTCAACCAATGGTTTCCCTGGGATTCATACGAAATACAGACCGAGTCGTCTCTAGAATGTTACTAATCTCGGTCTCCCTAAATGTGCCATCGTTACCAGACCTGCCTCTCATTTTAAATAATGCAAGTCTTGCCTGCCAGGAGTTGCAATTGCCAGGCATCTCACCGTGCAGTCTGCTCTCCCAACACTCCGGCATCTCCTATAGATACTTTCGCTAAATGAGCCAACGGACCATAGCTCTGCCTGACTGTCCTGGGAAATACAGCCACTAGCAGGTACCGGCGCCGCAATGAATATCGTCTCGCGAGGCTCAAAGACGTGGCCCTACGCGCAGAAATCGGCACAGGACTCTGTTGGCAAACTGCTGGGAACCCTGCAGCCAGGGCTGCTGGGCGATATCCTCTGTTGGGAAGCAAGAGGGGAGGCCCGGAGGCTGTTTGAAAGCGACCTCAAGGGGGCCATTCTTGAGTACTTGCGGGAACACAGCGACAAGGCGCAGGAGTCTGGCAGCTACCTTTCCATACCGTTGTTCATGGTTGGAAAGCGGCCGAAGAGGGCAAAGCCTCTGGTCATGTTCGTGTCGGATGACAAGATCGCCCGCAAGGAAGCCTTTGACTTGATTGTGAAGAGCGACATTATGGCGAAATATCCGGGTTTTGAACTGGGGCACTCGGACTTTGAGAAGCTAATGGCCTGGGCCGGCGAAACGGTCTCCGTATTCTCGGCGCAGCATGAAGGCGCCTCGGAGTGTTGTCGGTTGATCTCGCACTCGTCATCTGGTTCGGAGCAGTCCTCGCGGATAGCCACCGCCGGTGGCGCTGTGAGCTATGGAGGGAGACACATGCTGCTCACGGTCAACCATTTCCTGAAAGATCCACAAGCGGTTGCGTTGGAAGCGCATGCCGCGGAGGCGAGCCAGATTAGCGATTGCGAAATCACTGGCCTGGGCGATTTCGACGACGACGACGATGACGACGATTCGGAAACCATTTTCATCGAAACGACGAGACGCGGCAGCATATCAGACACATCGGACAGCAAGGAATCCGACTATAATTCCAATAGCCCTGTGTCCTCCCCGGAAGATGCAAGGACGGACTGGACTACTCCAGAGATTCAAACTTTTGATCTGGGTTGGCCGTGTGTCAACGAAGAAGGCAGAGACGAAGAAGGTAGGGACGAAGAAGGTAGAGCCATTCTCTGCCAGGAAGAGCTCGACTACGCCCTCATTGAGATGAAGGTGGCGGACTCCTCTCTGTCTACCCTACTCCAGAACGCCATTCCGCTCGACGATCTCGACAAAATCGAGCTTCACCCCCGAAGCTCAAACGTCAAGACAGTGGTCCCAAACGGCGGCACCATCTACGGATTCATGTCAGCAGAGACTCTCGCGGTGCGGCTCCCCCAGTCAAACGAGTTTGTCCAAGTATACACGGCGAGGTTTTCTGGTTCGCTTGGCCCAGGAGACTGCGGAAGCTGGGTCAGAGACGTGGCAACAGGCCGCCTCTTTGGACATGTCTTTGCGGGCAATATCGCCAACGGCCTGACTGCCATCATGCCGGCGAAGCTTGTCTTTGAGCATGCCCGCGCTCGATTGGACCAGCTTGCGCCGAGCACTACGCAGCTGGAAGCCCAGGCTCCAACCCGCCGGCCTCTTGAGCCGGATGAAGCTACACCCAAGTTACCGTATTCGTCTTCGAACTGGCTATTATATCAAGACTCTGAAGATTTATTGTCACCATCGTCCTCATCGTCTGATGACGGCGAGCTCTATATGGTGCCCTACGTGTTGCCGGAATCGCTACAACGGCCGGTGCTTCGCCCGCAAAGGCGCTCACTAGCACGGCCAATATCGATTTCCACGGTGGCTTCAGCATCAACCTCAACATCAGTTTCAACATCGGTTTCCACATCGGTGACAAGAATCCTGTCGGTTTGCATGGATCCGGCTTTCCGTATCCTTGCCCCGGAACTCGACCAACTCGGCGCGAGCGGATCGTCAGTGTCCAAAGCTTCCCCAAGGCTAAGACGCAAGGCGTCCAGGGTCTTTTGCACCATCTGCAACAACCACCCAGAGGGCTTCCGTGGACAGCATGAGCTCCAGCGCCACATGCAGCGCCATGACGGCATTGCTGGGAGAGAGGGCGAAAGGGCGGCGAAGAAGTTCATCTGCCGCGACCCTTCTGTGGTTGGTATTCCGGCCAATGTCCAGCCCATCTACCCACTGTCCAGCTGCCATGCTTGCCGATCAGAAAAACAATACGAGACACGCCTCATGGCAGCAACACATTTACGGCGCAATCATTTCAGAGACAGATCGGTGCGGGGGAAAGTCAAGGCCTTGGATCGCGATTGGCCACCGATGCACAAGCTCAAAGCCTGGGTTGCTGTGGCGCATGTTGGCAGAGACGAGTCCGCCCTCTTCGAAGCCGACAACGTGGGCACACACACCGAGGCCCAGTCGTCCGAGCTGGACGGGGACGAAGATGACGAATACACGGCAAACTCCGTTGGCACAATTTCCCCAAGCTCCGGGGAGGATTCATTTACCAATCTCCACACGGCTGGCGGGATTTTCTCGGAGGAAGGGAGCCACGAGGGCCTACCCTTTTTCAACTCTTGCGTTACGTCCCGAGACCATGACACATCTGACATCAAGCTGTTGCTAGGCTTGAACCCAGACTTGAACCCAGAAAGGGCCGTTGATGGTTGTTGGCCGCTGGGACATGAGCTCACGATCTGGCCCCGCGAAGTGGACGTTGGCAAAGACGAGACGTCCCGGTCCAAAGCCGATGTTACTGCCATGGGCTCTACTGGCGATGCCTCCGAGATATGCGGGAATGACGGAGAGGAGTCATCCAGCTCCACAGTCCATGTAGAAGATCTGAGTTCCTCTTCCGATTTGGGGGATCCGGCTGGCCCTGTTGATTTGGAAGGGTTGGCAGTCTTGGAGTCTAGGACTCATGTCGGTATTCTGCCTCTTCCCTGCAGTGGAGGATCCAGAGACGATGAAAGCGCAATGTCGGCGTCGTCGGCGGCGTCGCTCAATGCCAAAGGCTCTCCAGATGGAGGGCTGGAGGACGATGGTGTTAATGAAGGGAAGAATTGACTCTCCTCATCTTCCCCCCGAAAAAGAAGCACAATCTTTGTATAAAACGTTTGATTTTAGCGTAGCACTCAATATAGCACTCGTTGGCGCTGTTGGATTCTTCTGCCCACGGCACCTCGTAAGGGCGCCTGCTGAATCAATCTGTGAAAGCTCAAGAAGACAACGAAAAAAATTTCCATCTGATAATGGCATGGAGTCTCCAATAGGCATCGGGCGTCCGAGTTCCATCTGTTGAGATCCGGTCTGTCCAGCGGCATGATATATATATATATATGGTTAGGGAAACGGTCAGTACTGCTGCTGAGTCGGTAGAGGCTCAAAGCACGCACCGGTAGGCCATCTCAAACGCGCAATCTCTCTGGATCATCGGTATCCAATGGAAAATCAATTTAGAATTTTCATCTCGAGCTTGCGCAAAAAGTTGTGGTGAAGTTGATGGAAAGTTGAAACCGTGCCTGGAACCCCCTCCAAACCCCCCCTCCAACCCCCTGAACTGTGGCCCATGAAATCAGACACTAATGCGGGGTGCTAGCAGGTACACAATGCTGCACCGCCCACGTGGCGCAGACCAAAGTATCCGGCGCCTGCTGCTGTTAAGACCAAGGTGGGACCCCTGGATTTGGCCTACCAGCACTAACTAAAAAAAAAAAAGGCCCGTAAGTCTCCAAACTCTGGCCAGACCTCGTCTCGTCTCGTCTCGGTCTCGTCTCTCCTCTCCTCTCCTCTCCTCTCCTCTCCCCTCCTCTCCCCTCCTCTCCCCTCTCTGCTATATATTTCTCCATCTCCTCTTCTCTACCCTCATCATCATCCTTCGCGCGCGCTCTTTGCACATGCTGGCGACTACATGTTGGTCGCGGCGTTCCTCCGCAATGGCTTGGGCCTCTTGGCGCCTCTGGCGATAGCCTGCACCGTCTACCTGTATCTGTATCCCCTGTTCGGCGGCTGTACGTTTTCTCTGCCGTCGAGAGATTCCCACGAGGCCTTTGAAGCAACTAAGCGGTTGCATTGGCCCTTCTCCAGGGCTGAGCTCGACTCGGACAGTGTGCCGACTCGACTGGCTCCCTTTCGGCTCCTTGCTCTGGGAGACCCTCAGCTGGAGGGGGACACCTCGATCCCGACCGTCCTCCTGGGCACGTTCCCACACATAAGCAGCATCTACAATCATGTCACCTTTCGCACGGAGCACTGGTGTTTCCGAGAGCGCATCCGCTGGATCGTGCACGATGTCGTCGATGTCTTTTTCGAGGACATTCCGTACTATTTCGAGTCTTGGCGCAAGCGCTTCGATCTCCTCGGCAACGACTTCTACCTCGCCCACATCTACCGGACCCTGCGCTGGTGGTCGCGTCCGACTCACGTTGCGGTCCTTGGAGATTTGTTGGGCAGTCAATGGATAGAAGACGAGGAGTTTGAGAAGAGGGGCCGCAGATTTTGGGAGAGAGCTTTCCGCGGCGGAGAAAGAGTGCCTGATGATGTCGCCGCTTGGCCGGAGCACGAATATGATTTATCCGGCATGTTGGACGGGTCCGAGGCGGAGCAGGTTTGGGCAAAGAGGGTCCTCAACGTTGCCGGAAACCACGACATTGGATACGCCGGAGATTTGACGCCGGAGCTCCTGGACCGCTTCGAACGTGTCTTTGGCAAGGTCAATTACGAGCTTCGATTCGGCATCCCAATCAACGATTCCGACGTGATGGCCACCCTGCACGATGACCAGACAAACCCCGAGTCGATTCGGCTGGAGCCCGAGATCCGCATTGTCGTCCTCAACGACATGAATTTGGATACTCCCGCCAAGGATGCGTCGCTCCAGGATGCGACGTACAGCTTCATCAATACTGTCATCGGGACCTCGGCCGCCGTCGAGTACTCGGGCATCTTCACGCTTGTCTTGACCCACATTCCTCTGTACAAACCGGAGGGCGTCTGCGTCGATGCTCCCTTTTTCGATTTCCACGGCCAGGAAGATGGGGGCGGCGTGAAGGAACAGTACCTGCTGAGCGCCGACGCAAGCAAAGGTTTCCTCGAAGGATTCTACGGCATGAACAAGGACCCTAACGCAGCCGCTGGCGGAAGAGGCCGCAAAGGTCTGATTCTCAACGGGCACGACCACGAGGGCTGTGATACGTACCATTTTATCAACCAGACGAACGGCACCGATCCGGCTGAGCGCCTCTGGGAAGTGGCAAGATGGCGTGATGCTCAGGCTCGAGGACTGCCAGGCCTGGCTGCTTCAGGCGTCCCAGGTCGCCGAGAGATCACCGTGCGTAGCATGATGGGCGACTTCAGCGGCAATGCCGGCCTTCTCAGCCTCTGGTTCAACCAGGAGACCTGGGAGTGGGAGTACGAGTTTGCCAACTGTCGTCTCGGCACGCAGCACTTTTGGTGGTTCGTCCACTTTCTAGATTTTGGAGTAGCGGTCGCCTTCCTGCTGTATATCGTGGCAGCCATCCTCGCGGCTGCCGGTGTGGACGTCGACGCACGGTTCTTTGATGGGGTTGCATGGGCTCGGCGCAGATTTGCCCAGTGGTGGTATCAGAAGAGCAACAACGCGGCGGCGGCACAAAACGGACATGCCAGGATAAAAGGATGATTGGATACAGTAGCGAATACCCCGGAGTTTCTTTTTGTACGATCATGGACGTGTTTAAGTAGCATACTTGGCCTTTGTTATATATGTGTGCCTTGGGGAGAAGATCTTTTGTAGTAGGAAGGGAGCACATGATGGCAAAAATTACATAGTTTGGGGGGGCTGATTTTTTTCTTCATCCCCCCCCCCCCCCCCCCCCCCCTTTTTTTTTTTTTTTTTTTTTCCGTTTGTTTGTTTGTTTGTTACCGGCCGAGGGAGAGCTGGCTGGACTGGACGTGTTTGCTTTTAGTCAAGGTTGGTCCATCAGCTCTCATCTCATCTTCATTCTGCTGAAATTGATTCTTCTCCTCTCCCCACCTTGTATAAGATCCTTAGACGGGCAGCGTATACTTATACCTTTCTAGAGGCGTGGTCGCCATGACGCCGGTTTGCGTTTGTTCGTCTCCCCGTTGCGGCTGTACGACACGACGCGCAGGAGTCATGCTCAAGGGGGGGGGCCCCGATCCGTTGCCGAGCGACGGCATGCAAAGACCTCAAGCATGTGTTACTTGGATCCTGAGCTCCACGGGTGCAGCAAGTTTGTGTGCCGTTGTTGTGAGGGTTTTGCAGATATGGTGTCGTAGTTGCACGAGATGCGTCGAGGACGAGTTGGTTGCTGCCTCTGGCGATGTGTGGGCAAACAAAGATCTGGTGGCTCGAGGGCACTCGGTATCACAGATCTACCAGAGATGTTACTACAGCTCGATCTCGGAAGTGGTGGGTCTGCGTCTGAGACAAACACCTCCCCCAACCTTAATATAGCTCCCGAGAAGCTTGACGGACGGATAGATGCCGTGAGACAGAGCCACCCACTTTGGGCATCGCCATACGAAGCTGGCTAGAGAGATGAGTGGAGGAAGTCCCGTCCTATTTATACTCTCCTCTCTCTCTCTCTCTCTCTCTCTCTCTCTCTCTCTCTCCCCCCCCTCTCTCTCTTTCTCTCCCATCTCCCTTTCGCCCCGACGCCTTGACAATCTATCCTTCATCCTGGCAATGGATACTCTCATACTAGCCATCTTCTCCTCCCGAGCCCTTCTATCCATAAAAATGATGCTTCTCCGTCTCTTCGTGGCTATATTCTTCCATCTGCCGATGGTCCTTTCCTTCCCTCACTTATCCCCACGTCTCAACCTCCACGATAGAAGCTTGGCAATCGGTCCCCCTCCTCCTCCTCTTCCTTCTACCACGCTTCATCCCATTCCTCTTCCCATACCGCCGACAACTCCCTCAAGTCCAATACCGACGACGACTGGTGACCCCTGGAAAGACATGTGCAAGCCTGGCGCTGAGTGCGACTGCACTCAGATCAAGGATAAAAACGGAGAAGAGTACCCCCCCCCCCCCCCCCTTTTTTTTTCTTTTTTTAAGAATTTTTTTTTCTTCCCATATAGAATATCAGTATTGATAACAAACAATACGTTGCAGATACTTCCAATGCGTCACCAATCCCCGTTGCGAACACTGCTGGATCAACATCACCGTCACAACAACAACAGCAACAACAAGTTCGACTCCAACTCGCTTACCACCATCCACACTTCTCCCCCCCGTGACGAAGCTTCTCAGCACGGACTATCAGACTCTCCTGCCGGGCACTTACACCAGCACTTCCAATGGGACGGCGCATGTCGTGATAGTGCAGCAGCCGTCTCAGCCGACTCCTATAAGCGCGACTACTTTGACGCTGACCAGATTACTGACGGTGTCTGTGACCCCTTGGTGCAATGCCAGTGGCGGCTCAACAGCAGCGGCGTCTTCCCCTGTGGTTGTACAGCCGAGCGTCCATTGGGGGCGCTAACTTTTTTTTTTTTTTTTTTTGGAAACTTGAGATTGACGGCGGCGGTGGAGAAGAGCTCCGGACGAGAGGAACCATGGGCTTGTGGTTTAAGCTGGAGTAGAAAGCTTTGGTGGCACAAACGCCTTTTATTGCTTTAATGTCTCTTGAATGCGATGACGGAGGATGATGCTTCACTTTATGCTTCGTGGTTGGTTCGGCGCCAAGCGAGATGCGGCGCGAGCTTAGTCTTTAATAAGTTCTGTCTTGCTTGGATGGTAACAGTAACAAGGAAGAATTAAAGGAAGATGTTGACAAGCCTCCGCGAATAGGTCAGCAGGAACCAAGATATCCACAGACCTCCCCCCCTCCCCCCCAGCATCACCACTCACATGAATCTTCTTCATTCTCACATCACACACCGTCGCTGCATGTCTCCCTTTTTAACATGATCCATCGTCATCTCGTACATCTTCTAATATACAAGCCCATTTACACAGGAGTTTTTCCCATCCTTCTCGTCGTAGAAAAATACAAAAAAGAAAGAAAGAAAGAACAAGAAAGGAAGAAACGAAAGAAAGAAAAAACAATGAAAAAGAATGAAAAAGAAAGAAAGAAAAAAAGTCCGTCAAAAGACTCTCTTCCTCCCTTCCCAGCAAAAGGCTGACTGCCCATGCCTATGATGCCGAAAATTTCTATATGCAAATAATCCCGTTCTTGACAGACGAATCCGAGAACCATAACCTGCCTTTGTTCCCCCTCTCATATTTCTTCCCCCTTTTTTGATGTTTTTTTTTTTTAATAATTATAGAGCCGAAAGCCATATTATGTAGCGGAGAGAGAGAGGAGAAAAAAAAAACGTCTCATGAATCACCTTTTCTTCTTCTTCTTCTTCTTCTTCTTCTTCTTCTTCTTCTTCTTTAAGAGGGAGAGCTCACGCCTTGGTTTTGTCGCCGCCCTCCTTCTTGGGCCCAAACATGCCGGAAAAGGAGCCCATCATGCTGTTCATCATCTCCTGCTGGGCCTTTTCCATCGCCTGCTGCTCCTCCTTGAGCCACTTCTCGCCGTTTTCGCGAATCTCCTTCTCTAGAGCCTGGTAGTTTCTCTGGCCTCTTTCGCGGGCAATGTCCTGAAGCATTTTGCCCTGCGCATAAGCCTCGCTGGGATCCTGCTCTCCTTCAACGGGCACGGTCATGCTCATCTTGCTCGGCTTCAGGCCCAAGAGGCTGCCAAGCGCGCCAATGCCCGATGGCTTCCCGTGCTTTCCCTTTTCAGCCAATCGCTTATTAAACTCTCCTCGAGCGATGGCTTCTCGGCGAGCAAACTCGGTAGGGATGTGCTTTCCTTCAAACGACTTGAGAACTTTTCGTACATCGGAGTACTGCATGGTGTGGATATACTCGAGGAAGGGAATCAGAGCGACAAGCTCCTTGTCGCTCGCATCGCCCTTCCAAGGCTCCATAATGATGGCGTTCTCGGGCTGCTTGCGGACGTGGGCGGCGTTGGTGTCGAGGATGATGACCTTGGAGAGGTCACGGTTGAGGTAGGAAAGATCCTGTTGGTTTCAGACGTTTAGCTTCGAGATCGAAAAGGCAGCGCTGCGCTTACTTACCTTGACAATTTCTCCATCCTCGTATTTGGTCGCCTCGCGGTAGAGGGGCCACATGATGAAGCGGAAAGGGTCCAGTTTCCGAACAAGAGGTTCGGCCATGCCAAAGGAGGCCGTGGTGAAGAGGACAAGCTCGTAGTATTGACTCAGGTACCGGATGAAGTAGTCCATCCCCGGGCGCTTGGCTACTCTCCAGCCGTGCTCTCGAGTCCATTCGCTGTGGATAAGCATGTCGTCCAGACTCAGGCAGAGGGTGTAGGGCCGCTCGAAGCTGGGATCAGGATCGGGCAGCAGCTTCTCAAACGCCGGGTCTTGGTAGTATGACACAGACTCTCCCCATCGAGCTTTGGTGCGCTGCCACCACAGGGCAGGGCTCCATCCGTTGGGGACATCGGGGTGGCGGCCTGCCTCGACGGGGTCTTCCCAGTTGCGGCCCATGTATCCAACTCCCAGCACCGATCCCGTGCCAGCGGCGATCAGCATGAAGCGAGTCCACCACTTGCGGTTGCGCTCGCTGGTAGAAACATACTCTTCTCTCCCGCCTCGGCCCCGGTCACCACTCCCGGCAGCTCCCTCGCCCAGTTCCAGAGACGACTGCGACTTACCAGCTCTCTGCTCTAGTTCGGCTTCCAGGGTCGAGGGGATGCCTTGGGTGAGGTCGGGGAGCTTGTGGAAGGGTATAGGCTCGGGCTCGGGCTCGGGCTCGGGCTCGGCAGGCTTTTGCTCGGCCGGCGATCCGACATTGTCCTCGGCGGGTTCCTTTGGTGCTGATGAGGTCTGCTTCGGGGCTGCCTCGGGCGTCTCTGCAGAGCTTGGCTGCTTGCTCGCATATCGACGGAGGAACTGGGAAGCTGGAGCTGGAGCTACCGCCGCCGGGCGAATCCGGAGAGGCTGGACGGCAGCTGTTTGTGAGAGACGGCCTGCCAGCCCCAGCCCCGGCCCCAGCCCCAGCCTCGAGGCTCGAGCTACTCGGGAGAGCATCGATGCGGTGCGATGCGACTTGGAAAGTTGGAGAGACGGGACAAAGGCCGGAGGACAGAGGTCAATTGCGCATGTCCAAGTCCGCTGGGTGTTGGTCTCGATCCAATGCCTCGACGTTGCTTTTCGACAATGGACATGGAAAGACGGACTTTTTTTAGTGGCTCAAGTCGGGGGAGTTCGTTTCTCGTTCTCCTCCTGCTTCTCTGGACCCGCCACCGTCATCCAGAATTTTTCTTTTCTTTTTTTTTTTCTTTTTTTTCTTTTTTTTTTTTTTTTTTTTTTCCATCTGGGTGGCATATGAACTTCCGTAATCTGCCGGGGTTTAAACGATTCTGGCATGTTTCTGCAATTATTGCCCCCGTTTTTGGGTTCCCCCTCGTTGCCGCGTCCGGACTAGCGAGCGAGCAGCTGGCTCACGTGAGGGAGTTCTGCCAATTGGGGAATGGTCGGGTTTTCTGCTCTTCCGCCCTCCTCCAAAAAACCTCCGACCTGACTTGTAATCCGTATTCTCACATACGTTGTACTTCTTGTAATCCCATTAAGCTTCTGCCCTTTTTTTTTTGTTGTTCATAGGGGAAACCCTCGTAATTTGATCCTCGTCCTATTCATTAATACTATTACTACTACTACTACCATTACTATTCCCTCTCTTGTCCCTGTTTCAGTCCGTTCAGCGTTCTGGAACAACTCGCCATTCCTTCGACATCGGTTGATCCTCCTCTCCTCTCCTCCGCCAATCAAACCAGGTCAATATCATGGCTTTTGCGTTTGGTGCAATTTAGAGGGTGGTTCATCTCGAGTCTTGCTCATCTCGCCATGGAACCACCCTCGGCGAGGCACCTCGTTCCTTGTGATTGATTATTTGATTGATTGATTGACTCTACTCTGCCCTATATAACTGCCGGTGTGGCAAGCGAACAAAAGCCAAAAGCCAAAGATTAAGGGTTAGCATACAGATATCGTTTCGCCATTGTTCGCCACACTTTTCTTGAGATTGGAAAACCGATACATCTCTTCCGCGTTTGACCACCTCACCATGTCCGAACATCCCTCCAAGAGCGCTGGCCGACGACCATCGCTGGCCAAGCCTCCTCCGCCGCCGGCGGCAAGAAAGTCGCAAGCCACAGCGAAGAAGTCGCAAGCCGCGGCGCACAAGTCGCAAGCCGTTGCCCAGAAGCCTCCATCGTGGGTAAAGAAGCTTCAGGCGCTAGAGCATGCGTCAGAGCATGCGCCAGAGCGGCAGCCCCAAGCCAGCATCGACGACGAAATCAACAATATACCAATCGCCGCTCTGACTCTCGACACCCCCCTGATCCCGCTCCGAAAGAAGCCGCCGCGCGTCCCCCCAACGCCATTCCACTTTCTTTCTTTGCCCTCGGAGCTGCGCGTCAAGATTTACGAATACTACTTCCAGGACGACGACGAAGCCCTGGATTTATCCCCAGACAACTACAAGCGCATCCACAAAAAGCTTGGCCTCATGCGCGTGTGCAGGCTGCTGCACGAAGAAGCAACGCACTACTACTACAGCACCCGAACCTTTCGCATCTTCCCCACGCACCCGGGCAAATACTTCAAGAGCAAGCGACCCTTGCTCGCCCGCCTCAAGCCCCGCCAGCGCGAATGCATCACCTCTCTGGAATTGCGCCTCGGGCCGGGGTGGAATGCGCCACCCAAGGGGTGGGCTGTCAACGATGCGCTTGGCCTGAGGGACTGCGTCAATGTGCACAAGCTCAAGGTCCTTGTGGAATGCGACCCCAGCGACGGCATCTTCAAGGGCTTTCGTCGCTCGGAAGGCTTCTACGAGGGTTTCAGCCGCACACTTCTCGGCAACGTCCTCGGCGCGATGCCGGCCGTCGGCGTTGTCGAGTTCGACGCCTGGTCGAGCGTCAAAAAGTCCGGCGCCATGATGACCGGCCTCCTCAAGGCTGTAGCGGAATACGACGGCATGCTGATCCGATGGGGGCCGGAGCGCGGCTGGACTGACGAGGACGAAGAAGAAGATGCCGCGGCGGACGTCGACAGACCCGATCCCAATAGGCCGCTCGAGAGCACCCCGATCCAAGGGTTTGGCAGCTCACACAACATAATGGTTTTGGCGTAATTACACCGGCGTGGAATGGGCATGGAGCAAGGGAAATGAATGAGATTCATATTGTATGCCACCCGTGGAATGATTTTGACGATGGATCCAATCACTTGAACGGACGCTTTGTTTAATTCTTGTTACTGGTTTTTTTTTTTTCGCACACATCTTTTATTTGACAGTGTCGAAGCTTCAATGCAAGCGCTCTGTCTCACCCCCGCCGTTCCCCCCTTCTCTCTCTCTCTCTCTCTGTGTGTGTGTGTGTCTGCATAGGTAACTCAATTATGCCACTCTTTCTATAGGCAATGAATTACTGCTCCCGAACCTGCTTCCCGCATCCTCGCCCCCCTTTTTCTCATTTTGGTATCTCATTGTGATCTCGTTGTGACTCGACATGCCCCGGCAAAAATCTTTCTCACAGTGCCCCAAGAGTGGACAGCGCATTCCTCAGCTCTTTCACCGCAGTCGGCACGTCGTCGAAATTAAGAGCAGATATCGCCCATTTGGCATGTTTCTGCGCCTGCGCAATGCTCTTTTGATCTGCCACTATTTGCCCGCCTCCGCCTAGACTTGAAACCGGTGGCACTATGGGCGCTGGGGCTGGGGCTGGGGCTGGGGCAGGGGCAGGGGCAGTCCAGCTGGGAGGGAGGACGGATGGATTGACGGGCTGAGGAGGCTGCGGAGGGGGCGCATACGATGTAAACTGCGGGGGCGGCTGAGACGTGGGCTGGGGCGTAGAATGCGGAGGTTGCGTAGGGAGAGAAAACTCCTCCACGGGCTGCGGAGGGTTTATGCCAGACACTGGCGCAGGGCCAGCGCTCAGGGGCGATGGGGCGAATGGTTCGTTCTGAGGCTCGGCCGCCTGCGGTGGGAAATATCCGCCTTGCGCCTGCTCCTGCTCCTGTTCCTGGCGCGAAGGCTCTCCCCCATCTGGAACGTCTTCGACGTATGCAGCTTGCGGCGGCGCGGCAGGGCTCGCGAGTCCCAGGACGGTGGGATCGACGGGGTCGAGCGCCGGCTCGTCTTCCGCTTGTCGGGGCTTGGGGTTGGACTCGTTGGGGTCCTTTCCCTCGCGGATGGCCTTTAGGATGCGAGCGGCGTTCCATTTGGCAAACTTGATCTTTTGGAGGATGTCTGGCTCGGGGGTTCCCCATTCGTGGGTAAGATCGAAAAAGGTGGCGGCCGCATCGAAAGT
>JAIWOZ010000024.1:0-25001 GCA_020631695.1 Trichoderma cornu-damae
TAATTTATATTCTTTATAATATTATAATATATATAAAGGCATAAGTATATACCTTAATTAATTTAAGTAAGGTCTATTTTATCTTTTTATTATATAAAATAACTTTATTTACTTTTTTATAACTTTATTATCTTAAAGTTTAAATTTTTTAAAAAAGTTTATTATTTTATTTTTTTACCTTTATAAAGGTTATTAATTAATAATTATAATCTTTATTCTTAATATAATAATATATTTTTTATTTTTTATATAATAATTAATATTAATTAATATAGTATTTAATAATAAACTTATTATAAAGATAATATCCTTAAGTATTAATATAATATTAATATATAGTAAGAATATTAAAGAGTTATTAACCCTTACTTAATAAAAAGAAGTTTTAATAATAAAAATATATAGCCTTTAATATAAATTAATTATTTTTATTATTTATATATTAAGTAATTAATAAATAATAATAAAATAAATAAATATATCTTTAATTATAGCTATAGCTATAAAATATATCTTAATAAATATTAATCTTATTTTTAAATTAAAAATTAATTAATAATAAATTTAATATTATAATAAGTATTATATAATTTATAATATATTATTAATTAAGGCAGGTATATTTTAATACTTATTATAATAAAGATTAAAAATATAAAAAGTATTAAAGTAAAACTATTTATTAAGTTTATAATACTTAATTAAATATAAATAAAAATACTTATTATTATTAAATTAAGCTTTATCTAGCTTTAATTTATTTATATTTTTAATACTCTTATTATTTTAATAAATAATACTTTACTTATAGGTAAAAAAACTAATATAATAATCTTAATTAAAAATAATATTAAAATACTTAAATAAAAATAATAAGCAGTATAAGCTATTAATACCTTTAATATTATACTTAATATATATTTATAATTTATTAACCTTATAATAAGTATTATTAATCTTTTATAATATTATTTTAAAAAGCTTAATAAAACTTTTTAAAAAAATATTATAAAGTTTTATATTAATAATTAAAAAATATTTTATACTTTATTAAGCTTAAATAAGTATTATAGTAATTATAAATAATAATTAAGGTAAAAGTATAATAAGCCTGCCTTATGTTTTTTTTAATAATAACTTCCCTTTTTACTATCTTTAAATAATAATAATAATAAAAAAATAAGTTTTATATATTAAAAAAAGAGGCTTAATATTAATAAGCTAAAATAATATAGCTTTATAATAATTAATACTTATTAATATTAATATTATTAATTATATATATATTAAAACAATATAAGGTTGTATTAATGCTTAATATAATATAAATATTTCTTTATATAATTAAGCAGGCATTAATACTTATTATATTAATACTGCCTTTATTTATTAAAGATAATAATAATAATAAACTTATTTTTAATTTACTTTTTCTATAATAATAAAAGTATATATAGTGCCCTTTAGCCTTTATTATACTTTTTAATATATTATTAAAGAAATAGTATTATTATACCTAGTATTATTTATAATATTATTTTATTATAATTAATTTAAGTTTAAAGTATAATACTTAAAGGAAATAAGTTTATTAATTTATATTATACTGCCTTAAGCTACTTTAAATTAATTTAATATTATAATATTTTAAAAATATTTTAATAACTTTTATATAAATATATTATAACCTGCTTATTTAATTAATACTTAATGTTTTTAGCTATAGCTATAGTAATTCTTAATAATTAGTATATATTTTATTATATATTCCTTTATTAACTTTACTTAATCTTTTAAGTATACCTAAATTAAGCCTAGCTTAAAGTTTAATAAAACTTAAAATAGTAATGAATTATAAATAGCTTTTTTTATAAAGTTTATATAAAAAGTAAGGTAGATATTATTAAAGATATCTAGCTTTATAATAAAAAAAGAAAAGATTATTATAATAATATATTTTATATATAGTTAATTAAGTTTTTTATTAAAGTAGTTTATTTTTATATATTATAATAATAACTATACTATATTATTAAGTAAAGGCTATTATAGCTTAAGCAAGCTTTATACCTTTTTTAAAATAATAAAAAAATATTATTACCTTACCTTTTAAAAAAGTAATATTTATTATAAATATATTTACTTATTAAATAAGGTTAATATTAAATTTATTAAAAAGGTTATTTAAGCTTTTACTTAATATTAATAAGTTTTATTTATTAAAGGCAAGTTAATAAGTTAATAAATACTTAAGCTAGTTATATTATATAAAAAAGATTATAATATATAAAATAGCTTAAACTTTTTAATTAGCTTACTTTATATTATTATTAATTTAAAGATAATAAGCTATAAAAAAGAATTACTTAACTTTAATTAATTTATAAAGTATTATTTAAAAATATCTTACTTAATTTAATCCTTTATTATTAATAATTTAAAAAAAAAACTTATAAAAATATTATTAATAATCTTTAAAATACTATATATAAGCCTTTATTAATATTAAGTATATTATTTTTAATTAAATATATTTTAATAATTTATTTATAATAATTATAAAAAAAATTAAGTTATTATTAATCTATATTAAAAGATTTATTATAAAGTTTATAAAGATTTACTTTTAAAATCTATTTATAATAAAAAGTAATTATAAAAGGCTTTAATACTATTTATATAATATATAGCTACTATAATAATAATAATTATAAATAAACTATATTATAAACTATAATATACTATCTTAATAATAAAAATATTAAAGTAAGTAAAAAGTAATATTCTTTTTTAAGTATTTTATTATAAAAGAGTTATATATATATTAAATAATAATAATAATAAAGGGTTTTTAATTTAAAAGTTAAAAATAGCTTTAATATATAAATATACTTTAAGTATTAATATTATAATCCTTTATTTACTTTTTAATTATTACTTTCTTAAAGAACTTTTATAAATTACTATATATAATTATTAATTATTAATTATAAAATATATCTTTAACTATACTTTAATCTTAAAGCTTTTAAAAATAAATATTTTAAAATAAAGTAATATTAATTAAAAAAAAGTATTATTTTTAATAAAAATAAATAAAGATAAAGTTAGCTTATTTTTAATTAAGTTTTATATTATAGTAATAAAGATATTTAAAAAAAAAAAGACTTAACTTATTTAAAGCTTTTTAACTTTATTTAGTTATTAATATAAAAAAATATTAAGCTATTTTATTTATAATTTAAAATAAAATTAAAGGTAATAATTAAATTAAAAAAAGAGTTTAGCCTAGCAGGCTTATTACTTAAAGATTAATTAAAAATAAAAAAAATACTTTAAGTTTTTATAATTAATATATATATAAAAAAGGTAAGCTATATTTTATAATTTAGCTTCTTAAGTATTTAAATAAAAAATAATAATAAAAAACTTTTTATTATAAATAATATAATTTTATTTTATTAAAGAGAAAGGGGTAGAATAATATATAACTAGGTATAAGATATTATTTTTATTAAATTAAAAAAAGTACCCTCTTAAGGCTTATTTAAATAAATTTACTTTAAAGACTATATCTTTTTTAAAGTTTTATTAAGCTAAGACTAGATATAAAATAAAGATAATCTTAAGTATATTAAAGACTATATTAACTTTATTATCTTAAGTAAATAAAATATTCTTTTAAGTAAGCTATATAAAAGGCTTAATAATTTATATAAAGTTAAAGATAAATTTATAATAAAAATTAATAAAGCTTAAAAAGCTTTAAATACCTTTAATTTATATAAAGGGTTCTTAATCTTTAATTATAATAATCTTTTTAAAGTTAAAGTAAATAAACTTACTTACTTAAATAATATAACTTAAGTATTTAACTTTTTTTATTATAAAGGTATATTTATTAATATTAATATTTAAGCTAGCTTTTATAAATTTATATAAAGTAGTTTAAATTTTATATATATAGTCTTTATAGCTTTTATTAAAATATATTAAGATATTATTAAGGTAGGTTATAGTAAAGTTATTAAAGGTATTCTTTAATATTTTATTAATATATTATTAAAAAGTAGTAAGTATACTAGCTAGATTAAAAAAGATAACTAGCTATTTAAATAATTTAAATTAAGTTTAAAATATAGTAAGGTATTTTTCTTTTTTTATAATTTATAGTTAATAAAAGGCTAATTTAATATTTAGCTTTATAAATTAATAAGCCTTTAAAAAAAAGTAAAGGGTTTTTTTATTAAAGGTAAGAAATAATAATCTTATATTATAACTTTATTTAAAGTATAATAATTAATATAAAATCTTTAACTATCTTTAGCCTTTTTAATAAATAAAATAAAGGTAGTTATTAAAGAAGAGCTAGTATAAATTTAATCTTAATTTATTAATTTAATAATTTAATATTAAATCTTAAAGAGATAATTTTATAATATATTATATAATAAGCCTTAAGGTAAGTCTAGGTTATACTTATTTATATTTTTAATTAGCTAGATATAATAATTAAGCTAGCCTTAATAAAGAGATAGCTTAAAGGCTTTCTTTTTATTAAAAAGGTTAATAAATTTATATAGCTTAATTAAAAAATATATATAAAGCTCTTATTAAAGGTTAATTAAGACTTATAGTAAAAAAAACTTAAAAATAATATTAAAAAGTTATATAATTTCTTATAAACTAATAGTTAATAAAGTAATCTTTATATTATAATAATATATTTTATAATAAATTAATACTATATATATAGATTTTAAGATATATATAATTAAAAGATTATTTTATTATTAAATAGTTTTTAATACTATAAAGCTAGCTGCTAATCTAATAATAATTATATATTAATTAAGGTTTATTTAAATACTATAGTATTTTATCTATAGTAAGCCTAAGATAGTATCTTTAAAAAGGCCTGGGATAATATAAAGCAGTACTAGGCACTACTACTTATTTATATTTATTATACCTTTAGTAATTTATAAAATCTTAAAACCTATATACTTATTAATAATAATAATTAAAGTTTATATAATAAATATTTATATTACTTTTATACCTAGTTTTTAAGCAGCCTTTTTTTAATAGCCTTATAATAATTATACTTATTATTAATTTATATATTTAAGAATTTTTAATTATTAAAAAGTATTAATATAAAGAAAAGAGGCTTATTTATATATTATAATATTTTTTATATTTTTTTATTATAATTAAAAAAATAGTTTATATTATAGCTATAGTAAGGTTAATATATTTTTAAAAAAGACTTAACTTAAAAGCAGGGTATTTCTTTTTTTACCCTTTTTTTTTATTCTTTTTATTTATTACTACTTAAGGCATAAATAGCTATTAGCCTAGTTACTAGCTATATAAGGCAGGCTATAATAAAATATATTTTAGCCTTATAGTAAATATATTTACTTTTTTAATAATATTTAGTAAGGATATTAAGTAATATTTATTAAGCTTATAGGTAATTATTTAAAAGGTTAAACTACTGCTTTTTATAACTTTATAGTTTTTATTTTAAGTATTTTTTAAGTATAAGGTATAATTTAATAAAGTTTATACTAATTATAAATAATTTTTTTTTTATTTATAGCTTTTTTAACTTAAGGGTAATAGCCTTTATTATAAAAATAAAACTATTCTTTAAAGTAATAAGTTTTAAGCTTTATAATAATAACTTAATAAGTATTAATTATTATATAATAATTATCTTGTAAGATACTATATCTTAAACTATAGTTTTATATTTTTAAAGAAAGTACTTAATAAAGGCAGGCTAGCTTAATAATATTATTTTATAATAACCTACTAGCTAAGGCTAATTTTTATTTAAAATAAATAAAAAATATAATAAAAGATTTATTATTATATTATATAATATATTTAAGTTTTATTTAAGTAATTTTTTAATAATAAAGGTTAATAAATATAAATATAAAGTATTTTAAAAATTCCTTTAAGATATAGTTTTTAAACTTTAAGGTAGATTTATAGTATATTATAATTAAAGAGTATATACCTTTAATAAGGTTTTATTATAAAAAGATAAATAAATCTTTATTAATATTAATACTCTTTATTAATAACTAGCTTATATACTATAGTATATCTTTAAATAAAGAATATAGCTAGATTATTATTATAAAAGTCTTTAATTAAAAATAGCTTATATTAAACTAGTTTTTATATATTATTTATATAAAGTATAAGTAAATTATAAAATAAGTTAAATAAAGGTACTTTAAGCTATTAGTTAACTATATTCTATTATTAAGCTATTACTTATTATAATAATATTACTTTATAATATATTATTATAATTATATATAATAGTTTTTTTATTATAAAGATAGCTGCTTTATTTATTAATATTAATACTAGATTATCTTTATTTATTATTTTTAAAGTATATAAATTATAAAGAACTAGCTTTATAATAATTATAAATAAGTATTTTAATATAAATTTATATACTTAAAAAGAAAAAAAGTTTATATATATTTTTATATTCTTTTATAATTAATTATATACCTATAGAATAGGTATACCTTAAAAAAAGGCTAGGCCTTTATAAGGCCTAGGCTAGTAATACCTTAGGTAAGTGTTAGGTGTGCCTAGGGTTGTAAATTAGTTACTAAATTAGTTACTAAAAACTAATTTTTTAGTTTTTAGTTAAACTAAAACTAATTTAATTAGTTTTTAGTTAGTTAGTAATTAAAATAAAACTAAATTAATAAATTAGTGTTTAGCAGGGTTGTAAATTAGTCAATTTTAGTCTAGTCAGTAGGGTGACTAAGACTAAGATTAATTTTTTAGTTATTTTAAAATTAGTCTTAGTCTAGTTAACCTAGTGACTAAGACTAAGATTAATTTTTTAGTTATTAATTATAAAAAAATAGATTAATAACTAATTAACTAATAACTAAAAAATTAGTCACTAATTTAGTCAATTTACTTACTAATCTATATAAATTTTTATATTTTTATTAATATTTTTTATTATTTTTTTATTAATTTTTTTCTATTTTTATTATTTATTTATTTGTTTATTTTTTATTTTTTATTATTATTTATTTATTTAATATTATTGCTAATTTATTTATTATTATTATTATATTTTATATAAATAGTTTATATTTATTTTTATATCTATATATATATAGCTTTAAATATAATAAAAAATAGCTATATAAATAATAAATTAATAAAATAAATAAATAATAAATAAATAAATAATAATAAATAAATAAATAATAATAACAATAATAATAATAATAATAATAATAATAATAATAATAATAATAATAATAATAAAGATAGTAATAATATTAAATAAATATTATACTAATAAAAAGCCTTAGGAAGAAAAATAAAATAGTAGTTTAAACTGTAACACTACTGTAAGCTTCCAAGCCTGATTTCTCTTTAAAAAGATTGTTATTTTGAAGATTTTAATATGTCCTAAAAAATTAAACAAATCCTAATGAAAATAATAAAAATTAAGAAAATAAAAATAATAATAATAATAATAATAATAATAATAATAAAGAAGCTTATTTTATTAATAATAATAATAAGCTAAAAAATATTAAAGAATATTAATCTTATTTCTAAATTAGACCTTAATAAGGATAATATTAATAATGACTGTTATATTAATAATAATATTAATATAGATTATGAATTTAAGTATAATTGTTTAGAAATTAAGGTATTAAATATAACTTTTAATAATAAAAAGAAAAATAATAATAATAATATAAAACCTTTAACTAAATATTTGCCTATTTTAAATAAATTTATTAAAAATAATAAAAAGGTAAATTATAACCTTCATAAACATTATAATAATATAATTAATTTTATTTATAATATAGGTGCTACAAGGTATAATATAATTAATAAGGATAACCTTATTAATTATAAAACAATAAATAAAATTATTAAATAAGGTCAGGCTTCTTCTTTAAAAGTTAAAGGATTAGGTGATTTAATTATTTATTTTTTAAATAATAAAAAACCTTATTTATTAAAAAATTATTATTATATTCTAGAATTAGGAATTAATATTATATCTTAATCTTATTTTATTAATCTATTTACATTTATAACTTTAAAATCTATATTTTTAATAAATAATAAAGGCAAAATAATTACTTAATATAACAATCTGGTTTATTTATTTATTTTATATTAATAACCCCCTGACTAATTAGTTAAATCCCTATATAAGGTAAAAAGGTTAGTTAAAGCTGATTAATATAACTAAATATTTAAAAATAAGTTATTTATAATAAGCAGGTTAATAAAGGAAAGTAAGATAAAAAAAAAGATAATAAGTAAAGGCAGGGGCTAGGGGTAGTATAAAAAGCTAAGGCTATATATAAATACTTTTTAATTTAAAGTAAGTTTTATAAAAAATCTTACTTTAAGGTAGGTTTATTATAAGGTAGGCTTTTATAAAGTAGGTTTTATAAAGTAAGGGAGTAGTATATAAATAAATAAAGGTATTTATAAAAAAATAATTATTACTTAAAAAAGTAATTAAATTAGTTTTTTATTTATATAGCTATAAATTAATTTAATTAATTTTTTATATAAATTAATTTTATAAAAAATTAAAATATAGCTATAAGCTTAATTTTAATAGCTTTACCTATTTATTTAATTAAAAAACCTTTAAGAAGAAGTAGCTATAGCTACTTTTTTTTTTTTATTATATTTTATATAGTAAGGTTAAGGCATCCTTTTAAATAAGCTTATAGGCTTTATATTTTATTAATAATTAGTTTATAACCTTATTAACCTTTTTTAAAAGTAGCTTTTTAAAGTACTTACTATATAAAGACTGCTTAAAGGTATAGCTTTTAAATAAATTAAAGGGTTATTTTAAAATAAGCTAAAATAATTATTAAGTAATAAAAAAATCTTACTTAAGGTAAATATTATAATAATTAAAGCTTTAAAGACTTAAGTTTTTTAAAGGTAGTATTAATAAAGTAACTTTTTAATATACCTTTAATAAAAAGGATTATTATTAATAATCTTTAATATAAAAAAGTCTTTAATAATTTAATAAAATTTAAAAAAAAGAGATATTAAAAAGGGGCTTAATATAATAAGCTAGCTAGGTTTTAATAATATTCTTAAAGGCAGTTTATTATAAAGTAATGCCTTTTTTAAAAACTTTAAAAAAGTAATACTTTTTTAAGGCTTAATAAGTAATTAATAATAAAGGTAAACTTTTTTAAGATTTATAAAAAAAAGGGTTTATTTTTAATATATATAAATATATAATTAAGGTTTAAAGGCTTGCTATAGTAATAAGTAGTCTTAGTTTTATAGTTTAAGTAATTATAATAATTTTAAAAGTCTTTATAGCTAGACCTTTTTATAAAAAGATAGTATAATAATAAGCAAGGGAGTTAAAGTTTAAAGAAGGCCTTTAATTATTAAAGATCCTAACTTTAATAAAAGGCTAGGAGATTTAATTATTATTAATCTTTAATTACTTTATATTATAATACTTTATTATTTTTTTTAAAAAAAATAAAGTAAGGTTTTATAATATAAAGGGTTTATATAGTATTATATTTAATAAAGGCATTAGCCTTTTTATTCTTAATAATATTTATATATTTAAAGGCTTAAAAGATATAAATATAGTAACCTTTAATAATAATAGCTTTTATTAAGCTTTAAAAAGTAAAGAATTTATATTATAAATAATTAAAAATAGCTTTTAATAAGCTTATAATAATAGCCTAGTTATTTAAGAAGTAGTAAGTAATAAGGGGTATATTATTAATTTAAATAAGCTAAGTAGTAGTCTAGGCTATAGCTAAAGTATTAATAATCTTAATATTAAAGACCTTAACTTAAAAGATTACTTTATAGACTTTATAAAGGCAGCTTTATAAATAAGTAACTACCCTTTAGCTTATATTATTATTAAGTTAAGATTTATTTAAGTAAAAGATAATATAAAAAAAGAGGATAAAAGCTTTATAACTTATATATAGGTTAATAGCCTTAACTTTATTATATAATAAAAAAGCAAGGTTAATAAAGATATAATTAAGTTTATAAAAAAGGATTTAAAGGCAAGGGTAGTTAAAAAATAAAAAAGCTAGTAGTTAAAGCTAAAAATAAAAGTAGTTATATTCTTTAAGCTAGATAATAATTAAGTATTAAAGATTAAATCTTATTATATAGTTTATAGTCTTTAGCTTAAGCTATAAAAAAGATTTTTTAGCTAAAAAAATACTTAACTCTTTATATAGTATAAAAAAAAAGGTAGTTTTTTAAATTAAAAAGATAGTATAAATAGCTGCCTTTATAATAAAATTAATTTAGTTTATTAAATAATTTATATTAACTTATATTAATATAAATAAGCAGACCTAGCTTAATTAAGTAAGGCTAAAGTACTAGATCTTTACTTTATAATAAGAGATAAATAAAATAATTACTTTAGTAATTTAAGCTATAATATTTAAAGGTATGCCTTTATAAGTTTTATTAAGTAACTTTATAAAGTTAATAATATAAAAAGCCTTACTAGCCTATACTTTAATATACTTTTTATAGCTTAACTTAAAGTTAAAAAGCATATTAAGCTATTAAATATTAAGTTTAAAGTTAAGGCAAGAGCTATTTAAGATAATAAAAAAAGTAGGCAAGGGTATTTTTTTATAGTAAAAAAAGATAAAGTCTACTTTAGCTAGGTTAAACAAGACTTTATTATTATAGCCTTAATTAAGTAATAAGTTAAGTTTAACTTAAAAATAATAAATTATATTTTTAAAAAAGCTTTTAATTATTAAGATAACTATATTATTAATATATTTAAAGTAATATTAAGCCTTTTTTTAAGTAAAGTAAAAAAAAGAGATAAAGTATAAAGAGGATTAAACTTATAAATAAGCCTTAAGGGGTACTATAAATAAAAAGGGTGAAAAAGAGGGTTTTACCTTTAAAAATATATACTATAATAAAGTAATTAATAAAAAAAAGGCTATTTATTTTATAAATATTTTTAACTAGCCTTATTATTAAATATAAAGGATTAAGTAATTATATAAAATAATATTAAATACTTTTAATATATTAAGGGTTATTAATACTATATAGTAATTCTTAATAAAGGTTTATTTAATATTATATATTAAGTATAATATTAAGTTAATAATATATCTTTTTAATAAGGCTTTAAAGTATTAAGGCAGGATAATAAAGTAAGTAATTATAGCTTAAGCTATTTTATAAAAAAAGAGCTTTTTAAAGCCTTTACTTATATATAAAAAAAAGAGATTAATTACTACTTACTAACTATATTATAAAGCTACTTGCCTAACTTAAGGATTATTATAACCTTAATTATTTAAAAGTTTTAAAAGTAATAATTAAGTTTTAAAAAGGTTTAAAAAAGTAAGTAAATAATATTTTTTATAAAAGACTATATAGTATAAAGAAAGGCAATAATAATATTATTAATACTTAATAAAATATTATTAACCTTAAGCAGTATATCTTAAGCCTTATTTATAATTATATTTAAGTAAAAGAGGATATTTCTTTTTAATTAAATTAAGGTCTATAAATTAAGTATATCCTTTTTTATAGTTTAGTAATTAAGAAGGTAGTTTTATAGATATTAAGCCTGTTCTCTTAAGGTAAAGTAGCTTTAATCTTTATTTTAAAAAAAAAAGGTTTAAAAGTTATTAATCTTATTTCTTTATCTAACAACCTTATAAATAAATTTATTAACGCTAGTAAATATAATATATCTTTTTTAAAAAGTATACTTTTTTAATTATATAATATAATAAAGTTACCTTTTATTCTTAAAAAATAAGTTAAATACTATAGCTTACTATACTTAATAATAATTAATATCTTACTAACTAGCCTTATATTTAATATAATATAATTTCTTGCCTATACCTTAGATTATAAGCTTAAAAATATTTTAGATTTAAGTAGTAAGCTTTTTATAGCTATTAGCATTAAGGTCTATAAATAAGGAGAGGGTATAGTAGTATATTAGGTTAATAAATTAAATAAAGGTATTTAAAAAGATAATATAAAGCTATATTAATAATAAAGGTATAAAATTAAGGTTATAAACTTAAGTCTTAATTATCTTATAGTTAAAGCTAGTAAAAAGAGTATTATTAATCTTTAATTTAGCCTATAGGTTATTAAAGACTAGGTTAATAATATTTTTATAATCTTAAGTTAAGGTATTATAAATATAAAAAAAGAGTTAATATTCTTTAACCTATAGGGTAAGTTTATTATTAATTATATTACTCTAGCAGCCTAACTGCTAGGTTTAATAATAGGTATTAAAATTATTACTAATAAGAAAGTATTTAAGAAAGAGGAGTTAGCTTAAAAGGGTAGTTATATTATTAATAGCTATAGTTTACTTATAATAATTAATAATAAGAATTTTATTAACCTTAACTTAAAGAAAGTATAAATTAAGGTTAAAAAAAGTAACTTAAATAAAAATAAATATAAAAAATATATAAATATATATAATTATATCTAGCTATATAGTTTAATTATTAATTAAATTAAAGATAATATAGCTAAAGTATAACTTTATTTAATATACCTTATTTATAATATTAATTTAAGGTTTTTAAAAAAGTATAATATTATATTTATATTCTTAAGTAAGGTTTAAAGTTATATTATAATAAGTATTAACTTTAGCTTTATTAACTTAAAAAATTATAAGCTTTTTTATTATTAATTAAGGTTTATTTATTTAAGTTTAAAAAAGTCTAGCTAGGTTAGGTTTATATTAAAGGAAGGCTTTAAGGTAAGGTTAAAGAAATTAATAATTAAAGGGGTATTTAAAGTATAAATATAATAAATAAAGGCAGAGGATTAATAATAATAAAGGTAAAGGGTTATCTTGCCTTTTTTTTAGCTTTTTATAAAAGTAAAGGGAGGATAAGGCTACTTAAGGCTAAAATACTTAAGAAGGGGGTTAAAAAGACTTTTAAAGGTAAGATTAAAAAAAGGGGGGTAAAGGCTTAAGCTTTATAATATTAAGTAAAACTAAAGGCTTAAATACCTTTATAATTAGCCTTAATTAAGAGATAGTAAATATTATATAATTTAATTAAGTAAGCTAGGTATACTTAAGAAAAAGATTTATAAAGCTTAAAGCAGTTTATATATTACTTAAAGGCTTTATAATCTTTAGTTATATATTTAAGCTTATTATATTAATAATATTTTATAAAGTAATAATAAAGTTATTATAAATAATAGCTTAAGTAATATTTATAAAAAGGTAAAGGGTTAAAGTTAATAAAAAGGCAAAAGGGTTAAAAGCTAAAGATAAATATAAAGTAAATAGCTTTAATTATAATAATTACTTAATCTTAAGTAAATAAATTAAATTTATAAATTAAAAGGTAGTATTAAAAAATTAATATCTTTATAATAATATAAGCCTTAATTATAATAACCTTAAGGGTTATAGTTAATAATTTAGTTAAGGTTTAAAGGGTTTAAAGAATAATATAAAATAAGTTTTTATATTAATTAAATAAAAGCTTAATAAAAAGTAATAAGTAAGATTTAAAAAATATAAATTAAGTTTTTAAATTAAAAAAAGTAATTATAATCTTAAACAAAATAATATTAATAATAAAGAGTTAAAAAGTTTAAAGTTAATATTTTTTTATAATAAAAAAAATAATTATAGTTAAAAAGAGTAAGTATTATAAATAATCTTTAAGTAATTTTAAAAAAACCTTTAGGTTAGCTAAAGGGGTCTTAAGGTTTTAAGGTTTAGCTAAAGTAGGTTAAGTAGGTTAAAGGGTAGGGCTTTTTATAATAATTTTTATATAAAAAAAGCAAGGGTTTTATTATAAGATTTTTAAATTAAAGAAGAGGCTATAATAACTTTAAAAAAGGGTAAAAGCAGTAATATAATTAAAAAAAAGGGTTAATAATATAATTAGTTTTATTAAGTAAAAAAAAAGGCAAGAGTATTTATTAAAGTAATTATAACTTATACTTTATATTTATAGTATTTAAAGCCTTTAAGATTATTAAAGGCATAATTAATAACTTTAAAGATTATAGTTAAAATAGTCCTTTAAATAATAAACTTTTTAAACTTTACTTAAATAAGCTTTATAAAACTATTATAAAAAGAGATAAAAAAAGGCTATTATTAAAGGACTTTTTATATAAGTATTTAAATAATTAATTTTAAAAAGAGAAGTTTTAATTAATATTTAAGTTAGTTAAGGGGTTATTATAAAAAGATAATATTATAAATAAAAGGTAAAGGGCAGTAATTAGATTAGCTATGCCTTTATAAAGGATAGGATTTATATTTTAAAAGGTTATTAATATAATAGCCAAGAGCCTAAGGCTTAAGAGAGTAAAGAGAGAGGTTTTAAAGCACTACTTTAAGTATTATAAATAATACTAAGGCCTAGAATTTTAAAAACTTTAAGTAGATATAAGGTTAAGGTTAATAATCCAGTCCTTAGACCCTAGGTTATTATTATAGGGTAGGGAGGTTCCTAAGGGATAGATATATAAGTCTATATTAGTAAATAGGATAGGATACCCTAGTGAGTATATTATATAGGTTATATAGTTAGTAGATAAGATGTAATTTATATTTAATATTATTATATTATTAATAACTAACTATTTAAGCTATTTAATAAATATATCTTAAATATCTTATATAATAAGTTATTTTTATAAGGTTGACTAAGGTTAATAGTTAACTTATATTAACTTATATAAAGGTTAATACTGGATTATAGTTAACCTGTTTATAATTAGTTATTTAGTCTATAGTTAATCTATAGTATATATTTTAATTATAATTAAATATATTAAGTTTATAATATAATATCCCCTTCTTATTAATCTTGTCCTTAAGACTTATTATATAACTCTAGGGTTTATAGTATAGCATTATAATATTTTATAGTATATAACTTTTTAACTACCTATTTTTTATAAGTCTTAACCTTATATTATTTTCCCTTCTTTATATTATATTAATATAATGCTAGTAAAAAGGTATTTTAAGCAGTAATTATATACTGCACTATATTTTAATAAAGAGTAGTTAGATTATAATTACTTAAAATTAAGTACTTAGACTATAAGTACTAGAGTTTTTATAATGCTATATTTTTATTATTTAAATATAGGGGTTGGTAATATATATAAATATAGTAATTATTTAATTTATTATTAATACTATATTAAGATAAAGAAAACCTATAATAATAAAATTATTATATCTTTTTATAAGTATCTTATTTATTTTCTTTTTATTTTATATTTTATTTTCTTAATAGTATATTTATAATAAGATTATAATAAATTTAATAAATAAGAGCAGGAAGTTATAGAGGAGTTAGCTAAATATTAATATTAAGCCTTTAAAGCCTTAAAGCAGCTATAGTAAGTTTATAAATTAAAAGTAAAAACTAAATATTATAGTAATAAAGTATTTTATTATAGTATAAAGATACTTAATATATATAATAAAATTCATTAATAAGGTATAAAGGCTACTTCCTTAAGCAGCCTTTCTACCTTTAAGGTATTTAACCTAAGGGTAATTAATCTTAACCTAGCAATATTAAATTCTTTAGGTTTTAATAGATTTTTTTTACTAATATTTAAGAATTCTTTAAATTCTTAATAAGTTCCTAGCTATTTATACTTTTATTATAATCTTTTTATTTTATTAGGTATTTATATAGCTTGTCTTAATTAAGTTTAAATTTATAAATCTTTTTAACTTTATTTTTTTTCTTTTTTTTAATTATAATTTTATTATAAATAATTTTATTCATATCTTTATTAATTAAAGCTCTTTTTAATAATAAAATATAAAAAATAAAGTAAAATTTTACTTTTTATTTTCCTTTAATATTAAGAATATTAAGCTTATAATTAACTTTTTTACTTTTTTTAATAATTTTATATAGTCTTACTTTTTTATATTTTAATTTATTATTTAGTTTATTAATTTTAATATTAGCTTATTTACCTTTTTTTATATATTAATAAAGGTAAACTATATCCCCTTTTTAAAAGGTTAAACCTTTAAGTCTTATTTAGTTAGTATACTTTTGCATGCATTAATGCATAAGTTTAAGTAATATTTATAGTTCTTTATATAACTTAATTATATCTTTTACTTTAATTATTACTTTTTTTATATCTTTATTATTATATAGTATTTAATATAATTTAAGTTTAAAGCTATAGTTTAAAAAGAATAATAATTTTTTAATAAATTTTAATAATATACTATTATATAAAAGTTAAGTAATTAATAACTTTTCTACTTAATTATCTTATTATAAATTAATATAATATTATAACCATGCTTTAATAATTTAGTTAATTCTCTTTATTTATCTATTTATTTAAGGATAATATACTATACTAGCTTTATAATTTATACTTAATCTAGCTATAAGTGCTTTTTAAAACTTAAAAATAAATATTAATCCTTTATTAAAGATAATATCTCTTAGTAATCTATAATTTAAGTTAATAAATCTTATAAAGATATATATAAAGTCTTTAATATTTATTACTTCTTTATAAAGAATAATATAAGTTATTTTTATTAATTAGTTAATAATAATAAAGATACCATTATATTTTATTTTTATTACTAGTTTTTTAGATAGTAGTAACTTTATAATATAGTTAAATAAGATTAACTTTTATAGTTTTATAAGTATTAATAATAGTTAAATCTTGCTATAGGGTAAGTATTTAATGCTTTTACTTTATTAATAAGTATTATAATAAGATATAATATATTAAACTACTTTTTTAATTTTATTAATATAATAATATTATTATACTTATTCTTTTATTTTCTATATACCTTTATAATTATATAGTAAGTGCTTATATATTTATTATATTACTTCTTATTAAAGATAGGGGTTATAAAGAGGAGTAAAAAGGCATAAGATATAATAAGTAGTATATAGCTATCAGCCTCCTGCAAGATAGCTATAAGGCTATTATTAAATATAAAGGTAGTATAGTAATTATATTAATCTTTAACCTCCTTTTAGCTTTTTATTTAATTAATTAACCTTTTATAAATATATTTCTTTTTTTAGCTTAAGATTAATAGCTTAAGGCTAGGGTTTCTCTTTATTAAGGCATAAGGCTTGCATTATTATTTTACTATAATCTTAATTATCCTTTAATAACATTATCTCTCTATTTTTATCAATATTATGCCCATTAAGGTATTATTTTATAAAATAGCTTTTTTTCTTTGTATTATTAATTCTTTAATAATATTTATTATATAATTATTTATCTTTTTACTTTTTAAAATATTTATAATATTAATTCTATTTTTTTAACCTGTATTTTTTTTCTTAGCCTTATCTTTATTAAGTAATAACCTCTTTTTCTTAACTATAGCCCTTAAGTATACCCTTTTTTTAAAAGTATTAACTTAATACTACCTTGCCTTAAGTTTATTACTACCTTACTTTAACCTTTTTATAGCTTTTTTTTTTACAAATAATATTTTTAACTTTTAACTTATAGTTTATAAAATATACCTTTTTTTAAAAATATTACTTTAATTAATTATTTAATCTATTGAAAGTCTTATTACTTTTCTTTAACTTTTATATTTATGATTATACTCTTTTTATAATAAATTATTTATAAAGTTAAAGATAATATATTTATAGTAGTCTTTCTTTTTTTAATTTAAATTTATTTTTTTACTTAATATAATAAAGTTATTTATGGCTATAGTATTTATGGAGTTAATAATATCTTTAATTTTAAATATCTCTTTTATATAAAAAAAGTAATTTATTAACTTAATTAATATATTATCTTTTATTATAAAAACCCTTTATAGGTTTATGGAATATTCAAAGATATTATATATTATATATTAATAATAATTATAGTTTTATAAACAGGCTATTATTTAATAATTCACTTTGAAATTTCTTAGTAAAGGTTTTATATATTTCTGTTTATTAACCTTATTAAGTTAATATAGATTTGAAGTACCAATAATAGAAAGATTTGAAACTTAATTATTAACCTTGTAATAACTTTCTTTATATATATAGCTTCTCCTTCCTAGTATTATACTACTTATTATATACACTTTATTCTAATATTCTCTTATATAAATATCTTATATAATATACTTCTCTTTTATATTAATTATTTTATTAATCTTGTATTTAAGGCAGTTTATTTATATAGTCGTCAAGCTTCTGAATTTTATAAATCTTTAATATAGCTAGGCTTGTATTTTAAAAGCAGGAATATAGTTGCTTTATTAATAACTAGAAAGTAGCTTAGTAGTATGTATAGGTATAAATTAATAAACGTAGTAATTATTTATAACTCTCCCTCTTAAATTTCTCCCGTTTAGCTAGGTCTGGTTGCATTATTATAAAGTGCCGCTCCTTCAAAGCCATAGTGCTTAAGGTTTTAGATTTTATATTTATTGTAATCAATACAACTATTTTATTTAAAGGTAGAATGCTTATATTAAGTTACTGTGTGTAATTAATAAACAATAATAAAAGGATTTATTAAAAAGTATTTATAAGACTATTATTATCTTTATTAAAAATAATTCTTTTTAATATATTACGTAAAGTTAAAAATATAATATAAAAACTTTTTATTTATAAAATCTTTTATTAATAATATTCTTTAAGTATAGTATCATAGATAATATCACTTTATAAAGTAGTTTATTATTATAAATATTAAATTATATATTTATTTTTTATAGACTCACTCTTAAGCAGCTTTTTATAATAAAATCTATTATAATCTCTTTTTATAGTCTTATAGATATTAATAATATAGCTAACTTCTACTGCATATAGTAGATAAGTATCTCTATGGCTTACTTATTTAATAAAACTATATGATATATTAATATATCTTTTTATATTAATTTATAAACCTTTTTAATCAATAAGTCTTAAAATAAGTTTTATTAAAGTCTTATTAACTCTTTTTTAATACCTAGCTATCTAATGTTCGGTCTTATAAATAATAATATTTAAAATCTTTTTTTTTTTATATTAAAAAGATGAAATACTTAAACCTTTTATAATAAAGTAATTAATTATTATTAATTATTTTATTATAGTATGTAGTAATTTTTATTAATAATAATTATACTTAATTATTTTTATTAACTTTAACTTTTTAATTAAAGCATCCTTTATATTAAAAAAGCTTTTATAAATATTTTATAATCTTTTTATAATATTATAATAATACTTTTATAAATTACTTATTTATTTATAATTACAATCCTTAAAGATATATATTAAAAGCAGGCTACTTACTTAATTATAGTTAAAATATTTTTAACTTAAAGAATTAATATTAATAATAACTTAATATTTAAGTTATATCTAGGTCTTAAGGGTATATAACTATCTATAAATCCCTTTAGATGATAGAATACTAGCTTTATAAATACCCTTTTAAAATTATAATTATTATAACTAATTATTAAAAGAATTATTTTATAAATGGCTAGCTAAATAGTTATTATTTAAATAGCTTTTTTTCTTCTTTTAATTATAATAGTTTAATCTTTTAAAGAGTATATTTATAGGATTCTTTCTTTTAAGTAATATTTAATTATAAAATTACTATAGTAATAATATCTTAATTAAGTAACTTACTTAATTATTAACCTCTTCTTTTATTTATGCAAAATAGCTATAGTTTAAGTAATTTATAATAATCTATATTAAGTATTTTAAATAAGCTATATAGTATCTTTATATTATAAAAGCCTTTATAATAATAAGTATTTTAATATCTAGTATTATATAATAATGCTTTATATTTAATAACTTTTATAAAAAGTATATAATAAAGTACTAGTTATTTTTTTATTATTATATTAATATTATATTAATTATAAAGTTTAATATATTAATCTTAATATATAGCCTTATTATAAAGTTAAAATATATTAATATAAGTTTTTTTAAAAACTTACTTTATAGCTTTTTAAATATAGCTAGCTTATTAATATTAAGCTTAAAGATTCTTTTATATTATCTTTTTATTTTATTTATAAAAAGTATTATAATTTTATTATAGTTTTTAATAAAATATTTATAAAATTTAATAAAGCTTAAAATTAAAAAAATCTTTTTTATATTATTAAGTATTTATTATTATATTACAGCCTTAATATATTTATACTTTATATATACTTTATTTAGTTTAATTATAAACTTAAAGTATAATATAAATATTATATTAAACTTATACTTTTATAAGTTTATATATAATATATCTATCTTTAATCTTTTTAATATACTGTTTATATAAGATTTATATTTTTTAAGTTATTATTATATATTAAGATATTATTTAAATATATAATATAAAAATAATCTATATAGCTTATTAATATATTATTAATATAGGTTTAAAATATAGCTAAGGTATTTATTAACTTAAAAAGTAATACTTAATATTTAAAGTAATTATAATAATAATAAAATATTATTTTTTACTTATTTTTTTTTATAAATATATAGTTAGTAATATATATTTTTTAAATTAAGCTTTATATATACTTTAATACCTTAAAGCTAATTTATAATTTTATATATTAATAAAATAAATATATAGTTTTTTTAAGTTATTTAATTAATTTTATAATAATTAATATATAGTCTTAGCTTGCCTTTTTTCTTTAATATAAATAATATTAAAGCACTTATTAAGCTATTTAATCTCTTAATCTAACCTCTTACTAAAGCTATTTAAATATAGTTATAAAGAACCTCTAGCTTAATCTTTATTAAAGAGTAAATAAGTCTTTATAATAGCTTTATATCTAGCTTTAAGTTTATTAAGTATATTAATCTTTTTAAAAATACTAGCTTTATAGCTTTTTTTTTAAAAAATACCTTTATATACTTTTAATACTTAAGTAGCAGCTCTTTTACTAGTTAATTATTATAACTTTTTAGTTTATTTTAATCTAGGCTTAAGTTAAGGTGCTTTTTTACTATATTAATAATAATTATCTTAATCTTTACTTTTTTATATTATTTTCTAGCTTGCTTTTATAATATTATTAACTTAAAGGTTTTCTTTATTAACTTAAAGTATTATTTTTTTAAGCTATAATTAAGTTTATTATCTTAAACTATAAGCTACTTAAAATAATATTATTTATTATCTTTATAATTATAAAAAAAATTAAAAACCTTTTAATTACTCTTTAATTATTAACTAGCTTTATAATAATTAATACCTTTCTTAAGATCTTTATATTTAAGCTTAAGAACTCTTTAATTACTTTATTATTATAAAGTAAGATTTTTATTTTTTTTAATAATAGCTTTTTATTTAGTATATTTAAGTTATTTTTAAAGTTTAATATAGTCCTTACTCTTCTTTAACTATAACCTAGCTATAATTTTATAAATCTTATTATTAATATTCCTTTTTTATAACCTTTATTATTAATTTAATATTTTTATCTTTAATAATATTAAAGTCTTTATCTTAAGCTTTTTTAATTATTAATATTATATTAACTTTTATAAATATATAAACTAGATTATTATACCTTTTTATAATATATAAGTTATTTTTATACTTTATATAATCTTTTACTTTATAATAATATTATAAATAAACTCTTTTATATTTTTAATACTTTAATAATATAAATTATATTTTTTTCTTTATTTTTAAAAATATTAAAAAGTTATTATTAACTTTTTATTAAGTTTTTTTTTTTATATTTTTAATTTATAATAATTAATAATTTAAAATAATTATTTATACTTTATTATTACTTTTTTTACTATAAGCTAGCTTTAAGCTTATATTATTACTTATTATTACCTTAGCCTTTATATCTATATTATAAAGCTTTTATTATATAGTAAATAGTTTAATATTAATTAAGTTTTTTTTAATTTAAAAATTATATTTATTAATTACTTAAAAGATTTTAAATATATTTAGTATTTTTTTAAAGATTTTATTAATAAAGATTTTAAAATATAAAAAAAATCTTAAAAAAGTTTTATAATTTTATTAATAAAAGGTATTTAGCTTTATTATTATTTTTAAAGTATAAATACTTTTTTTTATAATATTATCTTTATATTACTTAAAGTATTAATTATATATAATTTAATTAAATACTTTTTTATACTTTTAATTAAAGTAAAAGGTTTATTATAGCTTTATATTACTTTTTAAATAATTATTTATATATTAAACTTTATAAACTTTATTATTAAACTTATCTTTATTAAGTTAAAAATACTTTTTAAGGTTTATAATATATATTTAAAGTTTTATTTATAACTTTTTTTTAAACTTTAAGTTAAATAATTAAAGCTTAATTTATATTAAGCTATAAGTTTATTTTTTTAAAAGTTTTTTTTAAATTAAAAAAATAAATTTAAAGTTTAAAGCTTTTTTACTTTAATTAAATATAAAATATTTAATTATTTTATATTTTTTTTATTAATTTATTATTTTTAAAATAAAAGCTTATAGCTTTAAAAAAGATAAATTATTATACTTTTTTATCTTTATAAATTAAGGTTTTTTAATTATAATATTTTTATTTTAAAAAGTAATATTTTTAAGTTTTAGCTATATATTTATTAACTTTTTATTAATAATTTATATAAATAAAATACTTAAGTTTTTTATTATTTTATTTTTAATAATCCTTTTACCTTTATAAAAGTAAAGAGATTAATTTATTAAAGATAAAGTTATAAAAAAAATAAAAAAATTTAAAATATAATAAGTAATATATAATTATTAACCTTTTATAAAATAATTATTAAGCTATTATTAAATATAAAGATAGTATAATAATTATATTAATCTTTAATCTTTTTTTAACTTTTTATTTAATTAATTAGCCTTTTATAAATATTTCCTTTTCTAGCTTAATACTAAAGGCTTAAGGCTAGGGTTTCTCTTTATTAAGGTATAAAGCCTGCGCTATTATCTTACTGCAGCCTTGATTATCCCCTAATATTTTTACACTCTTTAAGGGCTTTATAGCTAAAAAGGGATTAAAGCTATAGAGAAGAGATTAAGCCTTATTATTAATTAAGCCTGGCTATAGTAAAGGAGGCTGACTAGTAAGGACTGGTTAGTAAATTAAGGCTAAATATAGCCTAATAATCTACTAAGCTAAACTTCCCCTACAAGAGGGCGGTAAACTGCTGCAGGCGGCAGTATTATTATATAAATAAAGAAGGAATAAGTAGTTATTATTTTATTTTAAAGAAAGTTAAAGATTAATAATAATAGCTATATATTATTAAAAAGAGAATAATATTATTATTAAGCAGTACTATAATATTAATAAAAAATAAAAAGTATAATTAATTATTAAAGAGTAATATAATATAATTAATAAATTAAAGGCAGCTAGGCTAATTATAAATAAAAAGGGGGAGAGATAGTAAGGATATTATTAATAAGGTGTTATTGATAAGCAATATTAAGAAAAGTTATTAAATAAGGTAAAGGGGAATTAATAAGTCTATAGCCTATTCTAAAAGGAATAAGTACTTTATAAAGCCTTAAGACTATATATACTAAGATAATATAAAGGTAGAGAGAGAGATTATTATTTATTAATGAAACTATTTTAATTAATACTACTTAATTAAGGTAAAGTAGTACTATATAAAGTATTATAGGCTAGCTATATTTAAAAAATAAAAAAGCTTAAAAAGTAAAAAAAGCATTATTATAAAGCTATTAATAAATAATATATTATTAAGATATAAAGTAATTAAAGTAAAAAAAGGTTATTATTAAGATAAAGAGGAATGCTTAAAGGTTAATAAGTAGTGGTTTTATAATAATAAATAGTATTATAATTAGCTAGATAGTTATTAAAAATTTTTTAATATAATTATTACTAATTAGTATAATATAGTTTATAAAGTATAATAAAAAAAGCTTAAATTAGTCTTTATAGTCTATAATAAGGCTAGTTATTTATATTACTATATATTATATATTAATTAATCACTAGGTAGGGTTCTACTATAATAGCTTTAAACCTTTTATTACTTTTTTTTTAAATAGTATTTTTATTTTAACTATAGCCTATAGATATACCTTTTTTTAAAAAAATATTACTTTAGCACTACTAGCTTATTATAGTCTAGCCTTAACTTTTATATTATATTCTTTTTATAATAAGTTATTAATAAAGTTAAAGTAATATATTTATATATTCTTTTTATTTAAATAATCAGTTTACTTAATATAATGAAGTTATTTATAATTATAATATTTATAATTAATTAATTAATTATATCTTTAATTTTAAATATCTTTTTAATAAAAAAAATAATTTATTAACTTAATTAATATATTATCTATTGGAAAGAGCGGATTGGTTAAAAGGAGCTTAGGAAGATAGGTTTAAAAGAGCCTTAAATAAAATAAAGGAAATAAATACTATAAGGCCTATAAATAATTATAAAAGAGTCTTTTTGTTTAAGAGACTAAGCTTTATCTTAATAAGGCCTAGCGCCTTAAATATATATTATATAAAAGATATACTCCTTTAATATATAATAAGCACTATTTTTTATATACCCTTTATATAATAATACTATTTATATATAGTATTATATATTATTTCTTAAATTCCTTAATATTTTATCTTTTTTTTTTATCTTTTTTTCTTAAGCTTCTTTATATATATAAATTAATTTATATTACTTTCTTTATTACCTTAAAGCAAGGGCCTGTTTCTTTAATAAAGAATTAATTATAAAGTAACTTTATACCTTATTTAATAATTAATAATAATAAAAATAAAGACTTATAGGTTTAAAGCTTTAATAATAAAATAAAATACTTAAGGCTATATAAAGAAGCTTTCCTTACCTTTT
>JAIWOZ010000025.1:0-25001 GCA_020631695.1 Trichoderma cornu-damae
TTTATATTACTTTTATACTTAATTTTTAAATAGCCTTTTTATTAATAGCTTTATAATAATTATACTTATTATTAATTTATATATTTAAGAATTTTTAATTATTAAAGAGTATTAATATAAAGAAAAGAGGCTTGTCTATATATTATAATATTTTTTATATTTTTTTTATTATAATTAAAAAGGTAGTTTATATTATAGCTATAGTAAGGTTAGTAAGCCTTTAAAAAGGATTTAATTTAAAGGCAGGGTATTTTTTTTCTTACCCTCTTCCTTTTTTTATTCTTTTTATTTATTATTGCTTAAGATATAGATAGCTATTAGCTTAATTACTAGCTATATAAGGCAGGCTATAATAAAGTATATCTTAACTTTATAATAAATATATTTACCTTTTTAATAATATTTAGTAAGGATATTAAGCAATACTTATTAAGCCTGTAGGTAATTATTTAAGGGGTTAAACTATTATTTTTTATAGCTTTATAGTTTTTATTTTAAGTATTTCTTAAATATAAAGTATAATTTAGTAAAGTTTATACTAGTTATAAGTAAGTCTTTTTTTATATTTATAGCTTTTTTAGCTTAAAAGTAATAGCCTTTATTATAAAAATAAAATTATTCTTTAAGGTAATAGGTTTTAAGCTTTATAATAATAGCTTAATAAGTATTAATTATTATATAGTAGTTATTTTATAAGATGTTATATTTTAAGCTATAGTCTTGTATTTTTAAAGAAAGTATTTAATAAAGATAAGCTAGCTTAATAATATTATTTTATAATAACTTACTAGCTAAGGCTAATTTTTATTTAAAATAAATAAAGAATATAATAAAAGATTTATTATTATATTATATAATATATTTAAGTTTTATTTAAGTAATTTTTTAATAATAAGGGTTGGTAAATATAGATATAAAGTATTTTAAGAATTCCCTTAAGATATAGTTTTTAGACTTTAAGGTAGATTTATAATATATTATAATTAAAGAGTATATACCTTTAATAAAGTTTTATTATAAAAAGATAAATAAATCTTTATTAATATTAATAAACTTTTTATTAATAATTAGCTTATATACTATAGTATATCTTTAAGTAAAGAATATAACTAGGTTATTATTATAAAGGTCTTTAATTAAAAGTAGTTTATATTAAACTAGTTTTTATATATTATTTATATAAAGTATAGGTAGGTTATAAAATAAGTTAAGTAAAGGCGCTTTAAGTTATTAATTAGCTATATTTTATTATTAAGTTATTATTTATTATAGTAATATTACTTTATAATATATTATTATAACTATATATAGTAATTTTTTTATTATAAAAATAGCTGCTTTATTTATTAATATTAATACTAGATTATTTTTATTTATTATTTTTAAAGTATATAAACTATAAAGAACTAGCTTTATAGTAATTATAAATAAGTATTTTAATATAAATTTATATACTTAAAGAAGAAGAAGAGCTTATATCTTTATAGTCTTATATAGTTAGTTATATACCTATAGAATAGGTATACTTTAAAAGAGGGCTAGGCCTTTATAAAGCCTAGGCCAGCAATACTCTAGGTAAGGGCTAGGCCTTTATAAGGCCTAGGTTAAGTAAGGCTTAGGCAAAGCCTGAGCCTATAATAAAAATTAATTAAAGATTTATTAATTCTTTAATATAATATAAAGGAATTATAATATTTTAAAGCAGGCTATTTAAACTTTTAAATATTTAAAAGCCTTATATATAATATTTAAAATATTTAAATTAAAGATATAAAGAAAATAAAATATAAAGTATACTTAATATTATTTATAATAAAGTATATTTTATATAGATAGTTTAAATATTATATATTAAAGCCTTTTTAATATATATATTAAGATCTATAAGATTATTTATTAAAGTTTAATAAAATAAATTAATTATTTATTATAAAAAATAAATATAATAAATAATTATATACTATTTTAATATTAAATAAAAAATTAAAAATAATTTTTAATATATTATTTTATTATAAATATATAGTTAAAAAATAATTTTATATATATATTTATAAAGTAAGGTAAGATAATAAGTAAGTTATTATTATAATTATAAATAAAATATAATTTTAATATTAATTAAATATTAAAGGAATAATCTTAAAGCTTATACCTTTTTTTATATATAAAATAAATAATAACTTTAAATAAATAAGTTAAAAAGTAATTAATAAGTTTATTAAGATATTTAATAATATAAGGTTTTTTATAAAGCTATAGTTAAAAAGCTTAAAAATTACTATATATTTAATTAATATAAGCTTTTTAAAAATAAAAAAAATAATTTTATTAATTAATAAAATAAAGGAATATTCTTAAAGATATACTTTTTTATAAATTTAAAAATATATTATTAACCTAAGGCTTAATTAAAGCAGTCTATATATTTATAATTATTATATATATATATTATAATATAATTATAAAGTAAAAAGAAAAAAAAGGTTATATAAAGTTAATTTTAAAAAGATTATAAAGTATTTAATTAATTATTAAGCTATTAATATTTATTAAATTTAAATCTATTACTTTAAAAAGATTTTAATAATTAAAAATATAATCTTTAATAAATCTTATTTTTATTAACTTAAGTTAAAAAGCTTAAATATATAAATAATTATATAATAAAATAAGCTATTTTATAAAGTAAAAGATAATAAAGTAAAATTTATAAAACTTAAAAAAAGTATTTATTAATATTAAAAAAACTTTATTTATAAAAGTTTAAAGTAAATAATCTTAAAGATAATAATACTTAAAAGCTTAAAAAGCTTTTTAAAAGCTTAAAACCCTTTAAATATTATAAAGCTTTAAGATTAAAAATACTTTATAAAATATTAAAATAAAATAATTTTAATATATAATATTAATTATAAAAAGCTTAAGTAAGTATATTAATACTATAAATAATATTTAAAATAGATTATTTATTACTTTTAATTAAATTATAAATTAATAAAGAAAAAGAAAAAGATTTTTTATTACTTTAAGAATAATAAAAAAATATAGCTTAAAAAGTAAATAATTTATTTTATAAAATTATTATTTTATATAAATAAAGCTTAATAATCAAGGTTGTAAAATTAGTCATTAATCATTAGTCAACTTGTGACTAATGACTAGACTAATAGTCATTAGTCAACCTATTAACTAGACTAGGCTAGTCTTAGTTAGTAGGTTGACTAGATTAAATTATTTATTAATTAATTTAGTTAGACTAATTTATTTTAGTCATTAATCAAGGTTTTAAAATTGACTAAATTAATGACTAATTTAGTCAATTTTGCTTACTAATCTATGTAAATTTTGCTTATTAATCTATATAAATCTTATATTTTTATTATTTTTTATATAAATTTTATATATAAATTATTTAATTTTATTTATTTATTTATTATTATTATTATTATTATTATTATTATTATTATTATTAATATTATTATTATTATTATTATTATTATTATCATTATTATTATTATTATTATTATTATTATTATTATTATTATTATTATTATTATTATTATTATTATTATTATTATTATTATTTATTTATTTATTTATTTTATTTATTTTATTTATTTTATTTTGTTTTATTTATTTATTTTATTTTATTTTATTATTTAGATAGCTATTTATATAATTATTTATATAGTTAACTTTTTTATTTATTTTATTATATTTAAAGCTATATATAAATAGCTATATAAATAAATCTTAACTATTTATATATAAAAAAAAATTAAATAATAATAATAATAATAGTAATAATTAATAATAATAAAGATATAAAAAAATTATATAAAAATTATATAAAATAATAATAAAAATATAAAAATTTATATAGATTAATAAGCAAAATTAACTAAATTAGTAACTAATTTTTTAGTTATTAGTCAATTAGTCATTAATCTATTTTTTAATGAATAATGACTAAAAAATTAGTTTTAGTCTTAGTTATTAAGTTGACTAGACTAAGACTAATTTTAAAATGACTAAAAAATTAGTCTTAGTCTTAGTCACCCTATTGACTAGACTAAAATTGACTAATTTACAACCCTGTTAATAATATAATAATTAATATATATTATCTTAATTAAAATATTTTCTTTAGCTTTATATAAAAGTATAAAGCTATAAAAAAAAAGAGCTTAAATAAGCAAGCTTTCCTTTTTTAAAAAAAAGGTAAAAAAAAAAATAAGCTTAGTAATATATATACTATACTTAATAAGCTTTTAAATAAAAATATCTATAATCTTTTACTTAATTAATAAATATTAAAAAATAATAATTTAATAAGTTTATAAATAGTACTTACTATAGTTAAAGTAATAATATATTAAAAATATACCTTAAGGCTAGTAATAATATTAAGTAAGCTTTTTATTAAGTTAAAAGATTTAATTAAGTTATTAAAAAGGTAAAAAAAGTTTAAAAAGTATTTATTAAAAGATTAATTTATTAAAGCTATATATAAAAAAATTAAAGCTTTATATTATAAAAAAACTTAAAAAAATAAATAAATTAAAAGTTATATTAATGCCTTTATTATTAAAATAAGTATTTATATATAAATTTAATTAAGCTAGAATATTAATTAAGTATAAAGCTTAATTTATAATTAAAAAGGACCTTTAAGAAAGCTTAATTATTTAAAGAACTTATACTATAATACTTATTATATATTTATTTTAAGTATTTATAACTTTAGCTATAGGATTTAACTTAAAGCTTAAATAGTTTAATATTAAAAATATATTTTTAAATATAATAAAAAATAAATAAAGTATATTAATTATATATAAAATACTACTAGGTTTTAAGCTGTATAATAAGCTTATTAAGCTTAAAAAAGCTTTTTATAAACTTTAAGATTTATTATAATTATAGTTTAAAGAGTTTATAATAACCTTATACTTATTAAAGCTAATCTCTAGTATAAAGAAGCCTTATTTATATTATTTAAAAAATTAAAAGTTATTTTTTTACTTTTTTATAAATAATATTTTTATTTATAAAGAACTGGCCTTATAGTAACTATAAATAAGCATTTTAATATAAATTTATATACTTAAGGAGAAGAAGAGTTTATATATCTTTATATTCTTTTATAATTAATTATATACCTATAGAATAGGTATACTTAAAAAAAGGGCTAGGCCTTTATAAAGCTTAGGCTAGTAATACCTTAAATAAGGGCTAGGCCTTTATAAAGCTTAGGTTATATAAAGCTTAAGTAAAGTAAAGCTTAAGCTTATAATATACTCTCTTTCTCTTTATATTATTTTTAAAAAGCCTTTAAGTAAATCTTTTATTTATATTAAGTAAAAAAAAGAATTATATAATTAGTAAATAATATCTTTATTAATAAAAAGGTCCTTAAGGCTAGGCAGGCCTTATAATCTATATTCTTTATAATATTATAATATATATAAAAATATTAATATATATCTTAGCTAGGTTAAGTAAGGTCTGCCTTATCCCTTTTTTTATATAAAGTAGATTTATTTATTATTTTATAACTTTATTATCTTAAAGTTTAAATTCTTTAAAAAAGCTTATTATATTACCTTTTTACTTTTATAAAGATAATTAATTAATAATTATAATCTTTATTTTTAATATAATAATATATTCTTTATCCTTTATATAGTAATTAATATTAATTAATATAATAATTAGTAATAAACTTATTATAAATATAGTATTTTTAAATATTAATTTAATATTAATATATAGTAAGGGCATTAAAGGGCTATTAACCCTTATTTAACAAAAAGAAACTTTAATAATAAAGATATATAACCTTTAATATAAATTAATAATCCTTACTATTTATATATTAAATAATTAATAAATAATAATAAAATAAATAAGTATATCCTTAGCTATAGCTATAGCTACTAGACTTATTTTATTAAGTATTAATCTTATTTTTAAATTAAAAGTTAATTAATAATAAACCTAACCTTATAGCAAGCACTATATAACCTATAGTATATTACTATATAAAATAAGTATATTTTAATACTTATTATTATAAAGGTTAAGGATATAAAGGGTATTAAAGTAAAGTTATTTATTAAGTTTATAATACTTAAGTAAATATAAATAAAAATATTTATTATTATTTAATTAAGTCTTATCTAGCCTTATTTTACTTATATCTTTTATACTTTTATTATTTTAATAAATAATATATTATTTATAATTAAAAAAAATAATATAATAATCTTAACTAAAGGTAATATTAAAATACTTAAATAAAAGCAATAAATAATATAAGCTATTAATATCTTTAATACTATATTTAATATATATTTATAATTTATTAACCTTATAATAAGCATTATTAACCTTTTATAATATTATTTTAAAAAGCTTAATAATACCTTTAAAAAGAATATTATTAAGATTTATATTAATAATTAAAAGATATTTTATACCTTATTAAGTCTAGATAAGTATTATAGTAATTATAAGTAGTAAGTAAAATAAAAGTATAATAAGCCTGCCCTGCCCCCTCTTTAATAATAACTCCTATTTTTATTACTTTTAAATAATAATAATAAAAAAAAAGATAAGTTTTATATATTAAAGAAAAAGGCTTAATATTAATAAGCTAAAGTAATATAGCTTTATAGTAATTAATATTTATTAATGCTAGTATTGCTAGTTATATTTATATTAAGATAGCATAAGGTTATATTAATACTTAATATAATATAAATATTTCTTTATATAGTTAAGCAAGCATTAATACTTATTATATTAATACTACCTTTATTTATTAAAGATAATAATAATAATAAACCTGCTTTTAATTTACTATTTATTTAGTAATAATAATACTTTTAATACTATTTAATAATTATTAAGCCTTTTAATATATTATTAAAGAAATAGTATTATTATATATAGTGCTATTTATAATATATTTTATTTTAATTAATTTAAGTTTAAAATATAATATTTAAAAAAAAATAAATTTATTAATTTATATTATACTACCTTAAGCTACTTTAAATTAATTTAATATTATAATATTTTAAAATTATTTTAATAATTTTTATATAAATATATTATAGCCTGCTTATTTAATTAATACTTAATGCTTTTAACTATAGCTATAGTAATTCTTAATAATTAATATATATTTTACTATATATTCCTTTATTAACTTTACTTAACCCTTTAAGTATACCTAAACTAAGCCTGGCTTAAAGTTTAATAAAACTTAAAATAATAATAGGTTATAAATAGCTCTTTTTATTAAGCTTATATAAAAGGTAAGGTAGATATTATTAAAAATATTTAACTTTAGAATAAAAAAAGAAAAGATTATTATAATAATATATTTTATATATAGCTAATTAAGTTTTTTATTAAAGTAGTTTATTTTTATATATTATAATAATAACTATACTTTATTATTAACTTAATAATATTTAATTAATTATTAACTATAATTAATATCTTTTTATTAATATTATTAAGTAAAGGTTATTATAGCTTAAGCAAGTTTTATACCTTTTTTAAAGGGACATTGTATCAAGCACCTATTCCAATATAATAGGCACCTATTAAAATCAGGCCCTATAGCTTTACTATAGCATAATGCCAATCCTAGCCACTATATATTAATCTATAATAAAGAGAATTAAGATTTAATTAAAAAAGCTATAGCTAGATAACTTTAAAGTTGAATTTAAAGCTATAGATTATATAGTTAATATTTATTTTTAGTGTTTTTATTATTATTTAATAGCCTTACTATTAATTAATACTAAAGCCTCTGCTTTTTTTATTACTATTGCCCAGGCTTGATCTATTTTATCCTTAAATTCTAGGTTAATCTTATTAATCTACTCTTTATAATCTTAATCTTTTAAATATTATAATAACCTTTAATATAACTATTGCATTATAGTACTAGGCTTATATATATTAATAATATTAAGGACTTAAAGACTAGTTATTATTATTAAAATTAAAGTTATTGCAATAGTATTATTTATTAAATTTAATTTTATAATAGCAGGCATTATTAAGGGCAGTAGCTGCTGTTAATCTTGCTTTCTTTTTTACCTTTCTTCTTTAATAATAACTTTAAATTAACTAGGAATTTATTTATTGCTTTTTATAGGCTTTTTAAGATTAAGACTGCTTTTTAAACAGCCTTTGCCTTAAATAATAAAAGGATCTTTTAAAATTAAAAATATAGAATCTTCTTTATTTTTTATCTTTTAATACTAAAATTAATATATATTATTTAGCTAGATTAGCTCTTTCTTTTATATTTTTTTTAATAATAAATGCCTGCAGGGAAGTTTATAAATAACTTTAAAAGTGCAAGGGTTATAATACATTATTATTTTTTAAATATTATAACTTTTATAATACTTTATAGCTATTTAAAGCTTTTAAGCTATTAAAGTAAAGCCTATAGTTATAACTTAATTATAGATTAATAAATAAAAAGGTTAATAGGTTGAATTTAATATTTTATATATCTTTAGTATTTACTAATTTTAAATATTTAAATTCTAATGCTTTTAAAAGCTTTAAAGTTAAGAAAATACTATTACAAGATTATTAATACTATTTATAATAAATTTCTTTATTAATAAATATAGTAACTTTATAATTAATATTATAGTATACTTAAAGTATTATTATTAATTAACCTAATAGTAAACTATTTTTTTTTAAAGCAGTAGCTAAGTCTTAGTTATATACTTAATAATAACAGCAGGATAATATTCTTAGCTTAATAATAGATGTAAAATAGCTATAAGCTAGTATTTATATTCCTCTTTAAAAAAAGAAGAAATAAGGTTATTCTAGTCCTTTAAGAATAATTAAAATAATGCTGCCTGCTCTATATATCTAGTCTAATAATTATATATAGCTTTAAGAAAAAACCTCTTTATTTTAACTAGTATATTTATATTAATATACTAATAGTAGAGGATATATATAGTATTTTTAGTTACTAGATATTTATTTAAGGACTTTATTAAGGCAAGCTCTTGGTTTATAATAATAATTATTAATTTTAGAATTTTAAATTAAATAAAGAGGCTATTAAAAATATTAATTATTTAGTTATAGTAGCTTTAAGTCTCTCTAAATAAAAAGATAGCTATAATTTAAAAGCTTTTTTTTATTAATATAACCCTATAGATATTTAATAATAGTATATTAAATCTATTTATTTTATATATACTATTTATAAAAATAATAAAGGAAAATTAATAAAATAACTTAATTATTATCTTTAGTATAATAAATAAGGCTATTAATTAATTTCCTTTATTTTAAAGGTCTTAATAGTAAAAAAAGTTATTATCTTAAAGTTAATTATAAAGCTACTGTATTTTTATACAGCTAGCAAGTTCTTATTAATAATATCTTTAAATAGTATTGTAAATATTATTACTAATTAATCCTTTAATACTAAGGTTATCTTCTTTTTAAATTTATAAAAAAATCTATAATAACTTAACTTTAGAATTATATAAAGAGATAATAATTACTTTTCTCTCTTTAATAACTATCCTCTAGTATTATAAATATATTAATAAAGAAAGTATTTTATAATTATATATATTTATATTATTATTATAATTATATTAAATAATAAAAAGTCCTTTACTATATTAGCTTATAAGAAAGGTATAAGGGCAGCTTATTATCTAAGAGCTTGTCTTTTAATGCTAGGAAGTAAGAAGATAAAGATTTTATTAAGATTTAAATTTCCTTCCCTTACTATAATAAAATACAATACTATTAAATATAGTTTATTATTTAATAAAGTTATAGCTAAGGGGTTAAGTAATAGCATTAACAGCAGCCTTAGCCTTATTAATAATTATAAATTTATAGTTAAATAACGCCTTTATTACTACTAGCATTAATATATAAATACAGACTATAAATAGCTTTAATTTAATATATTTTTTAATAGAATTAAATAATTAAAGGATTTATATAGTCTTTTTTTTTATTTAAAATACTAAGAAAAACTAATATCGGGCATAGTGCTGTTATTGTCAGGAGCCAGGGAGCTCGAACCACCAGCAACCCCACTAAGGACTAGAAGCTTTAACACTAGACAAAAGCATCTAACCTAAAGTGTAATATTAGACAAAAGTATATAAAAGCTTTAGCACTAGATAAAAGCATATAGCTAGAAGCTTTAATACTTAATAAAAGCATCTAGCTATAGCAGGTGGTTTAAAGTATAAAGGAAGAGGGCTTTGCCCTTTTTTATAAAAAAAGGGCAGAGATAAATAAAGTTATATATACAGACCTAGCTGTAAACCTGCTCCTACCTCTTTTTATAACACCTATAACCTTGCTTTATTCTAAGACCTACTTAAGATCTATTACTCTTCCTCATCCACCTATCTCTAACATTATTATGGATTATACAGCTATAGGGCCTGATTTTAATAAGTGCCCATTATGTTAGAATAGGTGCTTGATATAATGTCCTTTTTTAAAGTAATAAAAAAATATTATTACCTTACTTTTTAAAAAGGTAATATTTATTATAAATATATTTACTTATTAAATAAGGTTAATATTAAACTTATTAAAAAGATTATTTAAATTTATACTTAATATTAATAAGTTTTATTTATTAAGGGCAAGCTAGCAGGCTAGTAAGTATTTAAGCTAGTTATATTATATAAAATAGATTATAATATATAAAATAGCTTAAACTTTTTAATTAGCCTGCTTTATATTATTATTAATTTAAAGATAGTAAGTTATTAAAAAGAGTTACTTAACTTTAATTAATTTATAAAGTATTATTTAAAAATATTTTACTAAATTTAATCCTTTATTATTAATAATCTAAAAAAAAACCTATAAAAATATTATTAATAATCTTTAAAATATTATATATAAGCCTTTATTAATATTAAGTATATTACTTTTAGCTAGATATATTTTAATAAGCTATTTATAATAATTATAAAAAATTTTAAGTTATTATTAATCTATATTAAAAGATTTATTATAAAGTTTATAAAGATTTATTTTTAAAATTTATTTATAATAAAAAATAGTTATAAAAGGCTTTAATACTATTTATATAATATATAACTACTATAGTAATAATAATTATAAATAAACTATACTATAGACTATAATATATTATTTAAATAATAAGAATATTAAAGTAAGTAAAAAGTAATATTCTTTTTTAAGTATTTTATTATAAAAAAGTTATATATATATTAAATAATAATAATAATAAAAGATTTTTAATTTAAAAGTTAAAAATAACTTTAATATATAAATATACCTTAAGTATTAATATTATAATCTTTTATTTATTTTTTAATTATTACTTTTTTAAAGAATTTTTATAAATTACTATATATAGTTATTAATTATTAACTATAAAATATATCTTTAACTATACCTTAATCTTAAAGCTTTTAAAGATAAGTATTTTAAAATAAGGTAATATTAATTAAAAAAAAGGTATTATTTTTAATAAAAATAAATAAAGGTAAGGTTAATTTATTTTTAATTAAGTTTTATATTATAATAATAAAAATACTTAAATAAAAAAAGACTTAACTTACTTAAAGCTTTTTAACTTTATTTAATTATTAATATAAAAAAATATTTAATTAATTAGTTTATAATTTAAAATAAAATTAAAAGTAGTAATTAAACTAGAAAAAGAGTTTAGCTTAATAAGCCTGCTGCTTAAAGATTAACTAAAGGTAAAGGAAGTACTTTAGGTTTTTATAGTTAATATATATATAAAAAAGGTAAGTTATATTTTATAATTTAGCTTTTTAAGTATTTAAATAAAAAATAATAATAAAGAGCTTTTTATTATAAATAGTATAATTTTATTTTATTAAAAAAAAAAGTAGAATAATATATAATTAAGTATAAAATATTATTTTTATTAAATTAAAAAAATACCTTTTTAAGGCTTATTTAAATAAATTTACTTTAATAATTTTTTTTTAAAGTTTTATTAAATTAAGATTAAATATAAAATAAAGGCAGCCTTAAATATATTAAAGGCTATATTAGCTTTATTATTTTAAGTAAATAAGATATTTTTTTAAGTAAGCTATATAAAAGGCTTAATAATTTATATAAAGTTAAAGATAAATTTATAATAAAAGTTAATAAAGCTTAAAAAGCTTTAAATATCTTTAACTTATATAAAAGGTTTTTAATCTTTAATTATAATAATCTTTTTAAAATTAAAATAAATAAACTTACTTACTTAAATAATATAACTTAAATACTTAACTTTTTTTATTATAAAGGTATATTTATTAATATTAATATTTAAGCTAGCTTTTATAAACTTATATAAAGTAGCCTTAATCTTATATATATAATCTTTATAACTTTTATTAAAATATATTAAGATATTATTAAAGTAAGCTATAGTAAAGTTATTAAAGGTATTCTTTAATATTTTATTAATATATTATTAAAAAGTAATAAATATATTAATTAAATTAAAAAAGATAATTAGTTATTTAAAGAGTTTAAACTAGGTTTAAAATATAATAAAGTATTCCTTTTTTTTTATAATTTATAGCTAGTAAAAGGCTAATTTAATATTTAACTTTATAAATTAATAAGCTTTTAAAAAAAAGTAAAAGGTTTTTTTTATTAAAAATAAAAAATAATAATCTTATATTATAACTTTATTTAAGGTATAGTAAATAATATAAAATCTTTAATTATTTTTAACCTTTTTAATAAATAAAATAAAGGTAGTTATTAAAGAGGAGCTAGTATAGATTTAACCTTTATTTATTAACTTAATAATTTAATATTAAATCTTAAAGAGGTAGTTTTATAATATATTATATAATAAGCCTTAAAGTTAGTTTAAGTTATACTTATTTATATCTTTAACTAGTTAAATATAATAATTAAGCTAGCTTTAGTAAAGGGGCAGCTTAAAGGCTTTTTTTTTATTAAAAAGGTTAATAAAGTTATATAGCTTAATTAAGAGATATTAATAAAGCTTTTATTAAAGGTTAATTAAGACTTATAGTAAAAAAGACTTTAAAGTAATATTAAGGATTTATATAATTTTTTATAGGTTAATAGTTAATAAGGTAATCTTTATATTATAATAATATATTTTATAATAAATTAATATTATATATATTAATCTTAAAATATATATAATTAAAAGATTAATTTATTATTAAGTAGTTTTTAATATTATAAAGCTAGTTATTAATCTAATAGTAATTATATATTAATTAAGGTTTATTTAAATATTATAGTATTTTATTTATAATAAGCTTAATATAATATTTTTAAAAAAGTTTAAAATAATATAAAGTAATATTAAGTATTATTATTTATTTATATTTATTATACCTTTAGTAATTTATAAAATCTTAAAACCTATATATTTATTAATAATAATAATTAAGGTTTATATAGTAAGTATTTATATTACTTTTATATTTTATTTTTTAATAGCTTTTTTATTAATAACTTTATAATAATTATACTTATTATTAATTTATATATTTAAGAATTTTTAATTATTAAAAATTATTAATGTTAAGAAAAAAGGCTTATTTATATATTATAATATTTTTTATATCTTTTTTATTATAATTAAAAAGGTAGTTTATATTATAACTATAATAAGGTTAATATATCTTTAAAGAGGACTTAATTTAAAGGTAAGGTATTTTTTTTTTACCTTTTTTTTATTTTATTCTTTTTACTTATTATTATTTAAAGTATAAATAATTATTAGCTTAATTATTAACTATATAAAGCAGGCTATAATAAAGTATATTTTAACTTTATAATAAATATATTTACCTTTTTAATAATATTTAAAAGATATTAAGTAATACTTATTAAGCTTATAGATAATTATTTAAAGGGTTAAACCATTACTTTTTATAGCTTTATAACTTTTATTTTAAGTATTTTTTAAATATAAGGTATAATTTAATAAAATTTATACTAATTATAAATAAGTTTTTTTTTATATTTATAGCTTTTTTAACTTAAGGGTAGTAGCTTTTATTATAAAAATAGAATTATTCTTTAAGGTAATAAGTTTTAAGCTTTATAATAATAGCTTAATAAATATTAATTATTATATAATAATTATTTTATAAAATACTTTATCTTAAGCTATAGTTTTATATTTTTAAAAAAAGTACTTAATAAAGGCAGGCTAGCTTAATAATATTATATTATAATAATTTATTAATTAAAGTTAATTTTTATTTTAAATAAATAAAGAATATAATAAAAGATTTATTATTATATTATATAATATATTTAAGTTTTTTTTAAGTTATTTCTTAATAATAAATATTAATAAATATAAATATAAAGTATTTTAAAAAATTTTTTAAAATATAATTTTTAAACTTTAAGGTAGATTTATAATATATTATAATTAAAGAGTATATACCTTTAATAAGGTTTTATTATAAAAAGATAAATAAATCTTTATTAATAATAATAAACTTTTTATTAATAATTAGTTTATATATTATAATATATCTTTAAGTAAAGAATATAGCTAGGTTATTATTATAAAAGTCTTTAACTAAAAGTAGCTTATATTAAACTAGTTTTTATATATTATTTATATAAAGTATAAATAAATTATAAAATAAGGTAAGTAAAGGTACTTTAAGCTATATATTAATTATATTTTATTATTAAGCTATTATTTTATATAATAATATTACTTTATAATATATTATTATAATTATATATAATAGTTTTTTTATTATAAAGGTAGTTGCTTTATTTATTAATATTAATATTATATTATTTTTATTTATTATTTTTAAAATATATAAATTATAAAGAACTAGCTTTATAATAATTATAAATAAATATTTTAATATAAATTTATATACTTAAAGAGAAAAAGAGTTTATATATTTTTATATTTTTTTATAGTTAATTATATACTTATAGAATAAGTATACCTTAAAAAAAGGCTAGGCCTTTATAAGGCCTAGGTTAGTAATACCTTAGGTAAGGGCTAGGCCTTTATAAGGCCTGGGTTATACAAGGCTTAGGCAAAGCCTGAGCCTATAATATTATTATATATTATAAGTATAACTATACTTTATTTAATAAGCTTATAAGTATATTAAAAAGGAAATATAAGCTTTATAAAGAGGGTGATATAAAGTGGTTCTTAAGAATTAATATTATTTATAAATATTTTAAATATAAAATATATTTATTATATAAAGTATATATATAAAAGGTTACTTAAAAGTTTAATTTAAATAAAGGGAATTAATATTTTATAATTCCTTTTTTTATACTTTTTTTTTAAAAAAAATAGCTTATAGGCTATTGCCTTTAAGATTAAAAGCTATTAAAAAAAGGTTAAATTAATGCTTTATATAGTAATCTTAATAAGACTTAATATAGCTTTTATAATAGCTATATTAATAAAATATATTATAAATCTAAGACTTAAGTACTATAAAGTTATTAATTAGATTATTTATTATTTATTTATATAAAAGTACTTAACTTTTTAATATAAAGGGATTAATAAAATATAAATCTTAATTACTTTAAGTAATATATTATTTATTAATAATATTAAGATTAAAAAATCTTTATAAAGATATTTTATAATATTATTTAATAAACTAATTATATAAAGTACTACTTATTTAAGTATAATTAATATATTAATAATTAAGGTTAAACTGCTTGCTTTATTAATAATAATAAAAGAAATAATAAGTCTATAGTGCTTTTTTAATAAAATATACTTTAACCTAAAGGAAAATTAAAATATAAACTATAATAATTAATAAATAATATATCTTATACTTAAAGATAATAAAAAGATTAATACTTGCCTTTATTATATAAATATATAGAATATATAGCTATATTAAGAGTATTAATATAAGGCTTTTAAAGTCTTATACTTAACCTTATAAAAGATGCCCTTTAATAAGCTTATAAAAGCTTTTTTATATTAATAATTTAAATACTTTAATACTTTATTAAACTTAAAGGTTTTAAAAAATAAAAAAAAAGTAAAGTAATTATTAAAGAAAAGCTTAAAATAATAAAAAAAAGTATAAAAATATTAATTTAAAGTGCTTTAACCTTTTTAATTAAAAATTATATAAAAAATTAAAAAAAAAAACCTAATAAACTAATGCCTTACTAATTATTATTAACTAACAAGAACTCTCCTAGCCTTATCTATAAAGCACATGCCTTAGTATATATTATTATAATATTAAAGAGTAAGGCCTGCTTTACTAAACTATTTAATAAATAATCTTTATTATTTACTTAAATAAAGCTTATAATAAACTTTAAGGCTAAATAGCAATACTATATCTTTTACTTAATAATTATCTCTTAAGCTTTTATTTAGTATAAATAAAGTAACTTATTATAATATCCCTCTTTTTTATAATACTTTAAAAAACTTAAGCTAAGCTTATTAATTATATTAATCTAAGAGCTTATAATTAAATAAAAAAAAGATTAAATAAAAAAAATTAAGCTTATATTAATAAATATTAATGCCTATAAGTAAAGTAATTTTAGTATTAATAAAACTAGCCTATAGTAAAGATATATTAAGAGAAGTTGCCTTTATTAATAATAATACTCTTTAAGTATCTTAAGCAGTAGGGATAGTAAGGTAGGTATAAAGCAGCTAGTACTATAAAGGTAGGATTGTTATTATTATTATTATTATTATTATTATTATTATTATTATTATTATTATTATTATTACTACTATCTTTATTATTATTACTATCTTTATTACTATCTTTATTATTATCCTTATTATTATTACTATTGCTACTATTACTATTACTATTATTATTATTATTATTACTATTATTATTATTATTATTATTATTATTATTATTATTTACTATATTATTATTATTATTATTATTATAGTCTTTATTATCTTTATTATCTTTATTATTTTTATTATTATCCTTATTATCTTTATCTTTATTACTATCTTTAATATTATTATTATTATTATTATCTTTATTATTATTATTATTATTATTATTATTATTATTAAAAAGGGTATTTATAAATATAAAAATAAAAATAAAAGTAAGAGTAAGAATAAAAGCAAGATTAAAAAGGGCTAAAGGGATTATAAAAATTAGTATAATAATAACTAAAAAGATTAAAGCTAGGGCTAGGGTAATTAAGGTAAGAATAAGTATTAAAGGCACTATAAAAAGAATAATAACTACTAGGGCTATTATAATAAAAGCAGGTATTAAAGGTATAATTAAAATAAAGGCTATAAAGGCTAAAAAAAAAAGGGGAGCTATAATTAATATAAAAGAAAGTAAAGTATTATATTATATATAGTATTAATTATAAATAGTATTAAAAATAGTTTTTTAAGCAATCTAAAGAGTAAATAAGCTTATAAATACTAGATAAAAAGTATTAAATTAAATAAAGCTATTTTAAAAAGATTCTTTACTCTTTAAGCTTAAGTTTAAGCTATTTTTATTATTATTATTATTAATAATAAAGATAATAATAATAAAGATTATAAAATTAAAAAAAGCTATAAAAAGGCAAGGAAAGCTTTTTTATATAGCCTTAAGTATTTTACTTTATTATTAAAGCTTTAAACTTATAAATCTTTATTTTTATTATTATTAATTATTAAATAAGGTATAAAGTTACTTTATAATTAATTCTTTATTAAAAAAACAAGCCCTTGCTTTAAAGTAATAAAGGAAGTAATATAAGCTAATTTATATATATAAAGAAGCTTAAGAAAAAGGGATATAAAAAGAAAGGATAAAATATTAAAGAATTTAGGAAATAATATATAATACTATATATAAATAGTATTATTATATAAAGGGTATATAGAAAATAGTGCTTATTATATATTAAGAAAGTATATCTTTTATATAATATATACTTAAGGCGCTAGGCCTTATTAAGATAAAGCTTAGTCTCTTAAATAAAAGGACTCCTTTATAATTATTTATAGGCCCTATAGTACTTATTTCCTTTATTTTATTTAAGGCTCTTTTAAACCTATCTTCTTAAGCTCCTTTTAACCAATCCGCTCTTTCTAATACTTTTTTATTAAATAAGCTTTCTTTTTATTAATACTATACTTAACTACCTTTAGCTAAAGCTATTAATAATAACCTTTTGCTAGGTAAAGTTAAATAATAATAAAGCTATAAGCACTTTACTTTTTATTATTACTTACTTTATTATTAATATTATAATAATTATTTAATAAATATAAAATAGCTTTATACTTTTAATTTAATTTATTAAAAGTAAGTAAAGAGCTTATAGTAAAGGTATTAAGGATTGCTTTATATACTTTTAATAATAATAATAATAATAATAATAATATAGCTTTAATTAATGCCTTAAATATATTAAGTAGTAAGATAAAGAAGTTAATAAAGAAACAAGTAGTTTAAGTTCTTAATATAGTATAGTTTATAAATAACCCTTATTTTCTTTTTCTTTTTATATATTACTTTTATTAATAATCTACTCCTTAATATAATAGAATAATAAATCTACTATATTTAATAATTTAATAAATCTTTTAAAGCTTTACTATAAAATGTTTTTTATTAACCTATTAATAGGTATTTACTATAAAGGAAGAAAGGTTATTTTAAATAATCCTTTTTTAAATTCCTTCTTTAACTATATATTCTATATATCTATATAGTATAATTATATACTTATATAATTACTCTTTATAGTTATTAACTATATAGTTTATTAATTATTATAGCTTATATTTTAATCTTTTTAAGTATTAAATTTTATTTATAAAAATAAGTATTATAAAGTTATTATCTTTTATATTATTTAACTTAAGGTATATTACTTAGTCTTTATAATTAAGGTTATTATTATATTTTAATATATTATATTTTAAATTATAAATCTATTATATAAGGTTATTAAATATCCTTAAGATAACTTTTAAGTCTTTATATTATTAATAAAGGATATATTACTATAAATAGTTAATATTTATATTTTTTTATACCCTTTATATTAAAGGGTAAAGTGCCTTTATATATAAAGATAATAAATAAGCTAATTAATTACTTAATAATATTCCTTTTCAAGATTTATTAAGAAATATAAAAAATAAGATATAGTAAAGGCAATTTCTATTTATATTATAACTATAGTATAAAGCACTATACTAATCTTTTTTTAATAGCTTTTTATCTATAATTTTATTACTTATTAAGGGTTTTCTTTTAGTTTAATTTAAGGTATTAAAGTTATAAAGTATTAATTAGTATCTTTTTACCTAAACTTCTATACTGCCTTTTTAATATAAGTATTATATAATAAGTAAATTTTATACTCTTAGTAATTTTAAATAATTTAAAAACCTAAGAACTATTTAATATTACCTTTATAATATAATTTATATTTCTTTTTTAATATATTAATAAAGCTATTATATAGTACTTTATTACTTTTATAATATATTAAAATAATATTATCTATATAAAATAATATAAAAACCTTTTTATTAATTATATAAAATAAGCAAGGCTTTTTAATACTTTACTAAAGGCTAAGCTTTATTAATATTATTAATAATTTATTAAACTAAAGACTTAATAAATTTTATAATTTATATAATACTTTTTTTAATTTTACTATTTTATTAAGCTGCTTAAATCCTTTAAAAAGCTTATATATTATAAAAATACTATACTTATTATAATTTATATTTAAGAATATATTTTTTATATTAAACTATTTAAGTTTAAGGTTAAATTTTATAAAAAGTATAATTATTATCTTAAATATTTATATTATTAATATAGCTATATATATACTTTTTATTATAAAGCTTTCTTAAAGGTCTTTATATATTACTAAGTATACTTTATAGCACTTTAGTAATTTATTTATATATAGCTTATATATAAATACCTACTTTATTAATAAAAGCCTTAATAATACCTTTTTTTAATTAATCTTAACCTATATTCCTTTTATATATAGCGTTAATACTTCTTTATATACTGCTTTAAAGAATCTATCTTTTAATAAGTACTTTAATAGCTTATTCTAGTTATTTAGCACTTTAAGTAAATTTTTTTAATATATTACTAACTTAACTTAAATTATTAATATTTATTTAATTAAACTTTAGTTAAATACTATATTTAATATAATAAATATTATTTATATACTCTTTATATTTTTTAATATTAATATTTATTAATTAAGTAATATATTAAATCTAGTTAATATTAAGAATTTATTTATTATTAAGTATATACTTTAAAGGTTTAATCTTTATAATCTTTATTTATACTTTATAATAAATAACTCTATATAAAGAGTTATTATCTCTTTTTACTATATACTTTTTTATTATAGTATTAACTTTATAATCTTTTAAGTACTTTTTAAATATTCTTTATTAATTAATTATTATTATATTTTATTACTTTTAAGCAGTATATCTAGTATTAGATTAATAATTACCTACTTATTACTTTACTTTAATAATAAGGTTAAAATTTATAAATCTTCTTTAATTTAATTTATTAAGCTATATACTCTTAAAGATATAAATCTTTATTTTAAATATATATAATATTGCTTTTTAATAACTAGATTACTTTTTATAATATTATATTTACTCTTTATTTATATACTTTAAAGATTTTTTTTAAAGTATTCTTTAATATTTAAAGCCTTAATAATACTAGTTCTTAAGGTTTTATAATACTTCTTAATATTTTTACCTTTAAGTTTAAATACTTTTTACTTTTTTAAAAAGCCTTTTATATTTTAATCTAGGTCTAGTTAATTAAGTTAATCTTATCTACCTTATCTTTATTAAGCTTTATAAATAACTTATTTAATTAGTATATAGTAAGCTTTTTTATACTTTATTTTTATAGATTATAATAATAGGTTTTATTAAAAATAATATTTTTTATAATTATAACCTTTTTAAATTAAAAAATCTATACCTTATATAAATTAATTATAAAATAATTTATAAAATATTTTATTATTTTTTTAAAGCTTACTTTATATTTTTTTTATTATAGTTAAGCTTATAGTTATATTATAGTATATAAGTATAATAGCTATATATATATATATTACTTTAATCTAGCTATAGGTTAGCTATATACTCCTTAATATTTAAGGGTATATATATTTTAAACTATTACTTTAATTTTTCTATAAGTAATAGTATTTTATTTATATAAAATAGTATTATATTATATAAATAAGTAGTTATTTATATACTCTTTAACTATAGCTTTTTTAAAAGCCTTACTTTTTTAAATATTATAATTAACTTTATAATAATATATTTATTAACTTACTTAATACCTTTATTTAGCTTATATATAGTTATTAAAGATAGCTTAATATATATTCCTTTATTATTAATCTAGTTTATATATAGTAAGCACCTTGTATATAGTATTATTACTTTTTTATAGTTATTTTTAAAAATATAAATTAAAAGATTAAATTATCTTTTTATTTATACTTTATAATAAATTATAATAATTATAAATATATACTAGTACTTATTAATAAAGGGCTATATACTATACTAAATACTATAATTATTTTTAAAGATTAATAATTAATTTAAATTATTAAACCTTTTTTTATAATTTTATAAATCTTAATAAATATACTAAAATAGCATTAATACTTTATACTTTAATTATTTTTATAATATAACTTACTTTAAATTTACTAAAGTATATACTTTATAGTTAATTTACTTAATTTTATTAATCTATATATTCTTTATATTATAGACTAGTGCCTTAAGCCTTTTTAGCTTAATATATCTAGCTTATAAATATTATAAATATTTAAAATTACTATATAGCTATAAAGGATCTTTTATTAATCTTTACTTTCTTTATAAGTTATTAACTAGTTAATACTATACTTTTATAAATAAAAAAAGCTTTATAAAACTGCTTAATATTATATTTTAAATTATAAAGTATTTATAAAAAGATAATAATTTATATTTAAGGAGAATTAAGTTATATTTTTTAATTAATTATATTAATAATATATTATACTTTAGTATATTAAAGTATATAGAGTAATTATAACCTTAATACTAAATACTAGCCTTTAAAAGCTTTACTTTAAATATAATATTTATATAAAATCCTTTAATAATAATAATATTCTTTAATATAAAGTCTTTAATATAAACACTATACTTATTATTTAATAACTTCCTTAATATTTTAATACTATAGCTATTAATAAGAAATGTTATAGTACTTATTTTAATTTAATTATTTTAATTAAAATAAAGGTCTTAAGCTTTAATAAATCCTTTTTATTAACTAGGTATATAATACTATAATTATTAAATAATATACTTTTACTTAAAATATAAATACTATAACTAAAGGTTAAGTAAATACTAGTGCTTTTTAATAATATAAAGATTATTAGGTTTATTATTACTATATTAATACTCTTTAAAAAAGCTTTTTATTTTTTTTTATTATATTTTAATAAATAAAAATTTTTATTTTTATTTTTATATATAGCTCTCTTTAATAAAGTACTTAATAATATATAAAGATTTCTTTAACCTTTTTTTATAAAATAAAATAATTAAAGCCTTTTAGTAATTTTTTAATTAAAGTATAAATTAAGGCTTTATAATACTTTAGCTTTTAATAATATATTTACCTTAATTTCCTTTTATAATAAAGGTATTTTTTTATATAGTTAGTATCCCTTTTTTATATTACTTTAAGTACTTTTAAGCTTTTATTATATACTACCTTTTTTTAATTTAAGTATTTACCTAGTATAGTAAAATAGCCTATACTCTTTACTTTATAAGCTTTTATAATAATTAATAAAAATATTATTTTATATTAATTAAGATTTAATATATTATAAAAAGTATTAAGCTTATTTTCTAAAAGCTTATTAAGCTTATTCTCTACCTAGTTTAATATATACTTATTTTTAATTATATAAAGAAGATTATTAATAATTAAATTCCTCTTTATATTTAAGATTTTATATATACTTATTTTTATATAAGTACTAGACTATAGTATATACTATACTTTTAGCTTAATATTAATATAGTATATATCTTTAAGTATTAGTTTATATTATTTTTAAGTATTTTTTATTATATTTAGGTTATTTAGTATAAGCTTAGACTTTAAAGCCTTTAAGATCTATTTAATTATAAACTCTTCTTTATTTAAGTTGCTATTTTATAACTATATAGGTACTATATAGTATATCTTAAAATTAATAATAATAATAATTTAATTTTAAATAATAATATTAATCTTTTTTTTAAATATAAAGTCTTATTATTAAAAGTTTATATTTTATAGTATTACTATATATATAATTATAATCTTTTTTATAAATAAAGCTATTAATACTTTATTATATATTTTTTTAACTTTAATTTATACCTTAATAATTATTAATTATATTTTTAATACAAGCTTATTTATAGTTTACTTAAGGCACTTTAGATCTATATATTATTAAATATCTTTACTTATTATATAGCTATATAAAGTCTTTAGCTATTTAACTTAATTATTTAAAATATTAAGTTTTATAATAAAGATAAGGTTTAGTTTAAGGTTTTTAAAAATATTTATTTTAATTATTATTATTAACTCTTTATATAATAAAAGTTATTAATATAATACTTAACTACCTAGGCTTATAATTATTAAAATATATATTAAGTTAATAAAGTAATTTAAAAGTATATAAAATGCCTTAATTAAAATAAAGGAAATATATATTATAGCTTATTATTTATATAAGTATTTAATATATTATAAAGCTATGCCCTTAAGCACCTAACTTATTATACTATTGCTTAATAATATAGTCTTACTACTGCCTTATTTTATTATACTTCTTTCCAATAATAAAATACCTACCTAATCTTAGTGTTAACCTACAGGCGAATTTTTACAAGGTAATATAGTATACCCTTTGCCTAGTAAATGCTAGATAAATGTAGAGCCGGAGGTAATTGCAATATATCTTTAAAGTGCTGCCCTATACTGCGTTTTTCATTCGTGGCCCGGAATCACGGCACAGTCTGACAGGCCTCTCGCCACTAACCTCCGACTAACAGGTAATTTGTCTAGGCTTTACCTTCCTAATAAGGATCTAGGTAAACAGAACTTCTGGATAATCGTAATCTTGCATCTGTCTAGTTCTGTATACGTATCCTAGCGCAACGCCTAATCAACCACTCTGTTACATTATCAAGTGGAGGTATCATCTTGAACTTTTACATATGATTCCTTCGTGTTCAGGTTAAATACTTCCTAGGGTTTGGATATAAAAGAGCTACAGGCGACCCCAGAACTGTGAACCAATCCTTTCCCTTTCCCCATTGTCATCAACTGTCGTGTTCAACATGGCGAAATTGAGAACTCTTAAGCTTGTCAGCTTTCTTTCCTTTGCAACCATGCAGGCGTCTGCTGCTGTGCTTCTGGAAAGTATCAACCGCCTGCCTCCAGGTTGGAAAGCAGCCGTAACACCAAGCCCCTCGTCTCACATTGTGTTACAGGTTGCTCTTGCGCAGCAAAATATTGATCAATTGGAATCGAGGCTCGCGGCAGTGTCTACACCAAACTCTAGCACGTACGGAAAATATCTAGATCTCGATGAGATCAATGAAATTTTTGCACCAAGCAATGACAGCAAAACAGCCGTGGAGTCTTGGCTCCAATCTCACGGCGTGACAAAGTATACTAATCAAGGCAGCAGCATCTGGTTCCAAACCAATGTTTCCACAGCAAATACAATGCTGAGCACAAATTTCAAGACATACAGTGACCCCACCGGCGCCAGGAAGTTACGTACTACTAAATACTCAA
>JAIWOZ010000026.1:0-25001 GCA_020631695.1 Trichoderma cornu-damae
ATATTTAAATAACCTTAATAAAAGGTTAAATTAAAAGATTAAATACTTTAATAAATACTTTAATATTATTTATACTTAAGAAATAAAATTAACTAAAATTATATATTAATTATTATAAAATTAATTAAATAATTTTAAAAAACTATATATTTATTTTATTAATATATAAGATTATAGATTAGCTTTAAGATATTAAGGTATATATAAAGCTTAATTTAAAAAATATATATTATTAACTATATATTTATAAAAAAATAAATAAAAAATAATATTTTATTATTATTATAATTATTTTAAATATTAAGTATTAATTTTTAAATTAATAAATACTTTAGCTATATTTTAAAGCTATATTAATAATATATTAATAAGCTATATAAACTATTTTTATATTATATATTTAAATAATATTTTAATATATAATAATAACTTAAAAAAAGTATAAATAATATATAAATAATATATTAAAAAGATTAAAAATATATAGGTTATATATAAATTTATAAAAGTATAAGTTTAATATAATATTTATATTATACTTTAAGTTTATAATTAAATTAAATAAAGTATATATAAAGTATAAATATATTAAGGTAATAATATAATAATAAATACTTAATAATATAAAAAAGATTTTTTTATTTTTAAGCTTTATTAGATTTTATAAATATTTTATTAAAAACTATAATAAAATTATAATACCTTTTATATATAAAATAAAAAAATAATATAAAAGAATTCTTAAACTTAATAATAATAAACTAGCTATATTTAAAAAGCTATAAAGTAAGTTTTTAAAAAAACTTATATTAATATTTTTTAACCTTATAATAAAGCTATATATTAAGATTAATATATTAAACTTTATAATTAATATAATATTAATATAGTAATAAAAAGATAATTAATACTTTATTATATAATTTTTATAAAAGTTATTAAATATAAAGTATTATTATATAATATTAAATATTAAAATAATTATTATTATAAAGGCCTTTATAATATAAAAATATTATATAGATTATTTAAAATATTTAATATAAATTATTATAGATTATTTATACTATAGCTACTTTATAAATAATATAAAGTTAATAATTAAATAAGTTATTTAATTAAAAATATTATTACTATATAATTTTATAATTAAGTATTATTTAAAAAAAAAGAATTTTATAAATATACTTTTTAAAAGATTAAACTATTATAATAAAAAAAAGAAAAAAAGTAATTAAATAATAATTACTTAAGTATATTTATAAAATAACTTTTAATAATTAATTATAATAATTATAATTTTAAAACTATTTATAAAATTAATATAACTATATTAAAAAGATTATAAATAATTATATACCTTTAAGACTTAAATATAACTTAAATATTAAATTATTATTAATATTAATTCTTTAAGTTAAAAAGGTTTTAATTATAATTAAGTAAGTAGCCTGTTTTTAATATATATCTTTAAGGATTTTAATTATAAATAAGTAAGTAATTTATAAAAGTATTATTATAATATTATAAAAAGATTATTAAATTTTTATAAAAGCTTTTTTTTAATATAAAAAAAAATAATTTAATTAAAAAGTTAAAGTTAATAAAAATAATTAAGTATAATATTATTAATAAGAATTATATATATAATTAAGTAATTAATAATAATTAATTACTTTATTATAAAAGGTAAGTATTTATTTTTTTTAATATAAAAAAAAGATTTTAATATTATTTTATAATAACTTAATAATTAAGTATTAAAGAGTTAATAAAACCTTAATAAAAATTATTAATATTTATTATTAAAAAAGTTTATATATTAATATAAAAAGATATATTAATATATATATAATTTATTAAATAAATAAAGCAAGATATTATTTATTATATAATAAGCTAATTATATTATTAATACTTATAAAACTATAAAAAGAGATTATAATAAACTTTATTATAAAGTTACTTAAAGTAATTTATAAAAAATAAATATATAACTTAATATTTATAATAATAAATTATTTTATAAAGTATACTATTTATATACTTTACTTAAAGAATATTATTAATAAAGGTTTTATAATAAAGGTTTTATATTATATTTTTTAACTTTAAAATATATTAAAAAAGATTATTTTTAATAAAAGTAATATATTTATAAATACTTTTTAATAATTTTTTATTACTTTATTAAATATAAATAATAACTTAATATAGTATTTTACTTTTAAATTAATAATTAAATTAAGTAATAAAATTAAAACCTTAAATATAATTTATAAGCTTTTTATAATAAAGACTAGCTAGATTAAGTTAAATAGTTATTATTTATTAAGTTTATATATAATATTATTAAGCACTTAATTATTAATAAAGTATTTATATTCTTACTTTTAATATATAACCTAGCTATATTAAAGATTTATAAGATTAAACTTAATTATATAAATTAAATTATTTTAAATAAAATTAATAAAATAATTAATATAAAAAAATATATTATAAAAATATTATAAAAAGCTAGTAAGTTATATAATAAATAATATAATAAAAGTTATATAAAAAAGTTATTTAAAGTTAAAGACTAGGTTTTTATTTTTATTAAATACTTAAATATATATTAACTTAATAAAAAATTAATAAAAAAATATATAAAACTTTATTAAATTAAAGGAATTATTAAAATAAGTAGTTTTATTTATAAATTATAATTATTATTATTAATATAAATATATAATATCTTTAATATTATAAACCTTAAAGAGTTTTATAATAAAGATAATATATTAATTAAGTTAATAAATTACTTTTTTTTTATTAAAGAAATATTTAAGATTAAAGATATTATTAATTATAAATATAATAATTATAAATAACTTTATTATATTAAGTAAAAAAATTATTTAAATAAAGAGAATATATAAATATATTACTTTAACTTTATTAATAACTTATTATAAAAAAAGTAAAATATAAAAGTTAAAGTTAAAAAGTAATAAAACTATAGTAAGTTAATAATATTAAAGTAATGCTTTTAAAAAAAGAATATATTTATAAACTTTAATTAAAGTAAAGATATTATTTAAAAATAAAATAATAAAAAAGTTAAAGTAAAAAGATAATAAACTTAAGGTAAGGTAATATTAAGTTAATATTTTTTAAAAAAAAGTATACTTAAAGGCTATAATTAAAAAAAAAGGTTATTATTTAATAAAAATAAGGTAAAAAAATAAGTTAATATTATAAAATATTAAAAGAGTAAGAAAATAGTAATTATATAATATTATTAAAGATTAATAATAAAAAAACAGCTATTTTTATAAAATAATAATAAAGGTATTATTATAAAAAAAAAAGTAATTTATTAAAAAATAATTAAGGCTATAGTAAGATAATAATATAAGCTTTATACCTTAATAATAAAAAACCTTAACCTTAAGCCTTTAATCTTAAGTTAAAAAAAGAAATATATTTATAAAAGATTAATTAATTAAATAAAAAGCTAGAAAAAGGCTAGAGATTAATATAATTATTATATTACTTTTATATTTAATAATAGCTTTATAGCTAATTTATAAAATATTAATAGCTATATACTATCTCCTGCATCTTATGCCTTCTTACTCTCCTCTATAACCCTTATTTTTAATATTATTATTTTTATTTAAGTATTTTAATATTATTATTAATTAAGATTATTATATTACTTTTTTTTTATAAATAATATATTATTAATTAAAATAATAAGTATATTAAAGGTATAAATAAAATAAAGCTAAATAAGGCTTAATTAAGTAGTAATAAATATTTTTATTTATACTTGCTAAAGTATTATAAACTTAATAAATAACTTTACTTTTATACCCTTTATATTTTTTATTTTTATTATAATAAATATTAAAATATAACTACCTTACTTAATAATATATTATAAATTATAAAGTATTTATTATAAAGTTAAGTTTATTATTAATTAACTTTTAATTTAAAAATAAAATTAATATTTATTAAAATATATTTTATAATTATATTTATATTTAAAAATATATCTTTTTATATTTTTATTAATTATTAAATACTTTATATATAATAAGTATATATTATTAATTTATATTAAAGGCTATATATTTTTATTATTAAAGTTTTTTTAATTAAATAAGGCTTAATAACTTTTTAATATTTTTATTATATATTAATATTATTTTTATATTTAAAAATATTATATTTATAAAAAAAAATTATTAATTATTATATTAATTAATATTAATTATTATATAAAGGGTTAAAAAGATATATTATTATATTAAAAATAAAGATTATAATTATTAATTAATTACCTTTATAAAAGTAAAAAAATAAAATAATAAGCTTTTTTAAAAAATTTAAACTTTAAAGTAATAAAGTAATAAAAAAATAAATAAAGCTACTTTATATAATAAAAAGGCAAGATATACTTTATTTAATTTAATTAAAGTATATACCTTTACCTTTATATATATTATAATATTATAAAAAATATTAATTATAAAATTTATTTAATTTTAAAGACTTTAATATTAAGAATAATATTATTTATAAATTAAATTACTTTTCTTTTACTTTATTTACAAAAAAGATTTATTTAAAGGCTTTTTAAAAATATTATAAAAAAATATATATATATTATAAACTTAAGCTTTACTTAAGCCTTACTTAACTTAAGCTTTATAAAAGCCTAGCCTTTATTTAAGGTATTATTAACTTAAGCTTTATAAATGCCTAGCCTTTTTTTAAAGTATACTTATTTTATAAATATATAATTAATTATAAAGGATTATAAAAATATATAAACTTTTTTTTCTTTAAGTATATAAATTTATATTAAAATACTTATTTATAGTTACTATAAGGCTAGTTCTTTATATAACTTAATATTATTTTACTTTAATTTTATTATTTTTTAACTTTAACCTATATATTATTTTTTTTAATAAATTATTAATAAATTTAAAGTAGTATATTTATATATATTTTTATTTTAATAACTTTTTTATTTAATATAATAAAGTTATTTATAGCTATAATATTTATAATTAATAATATTTTTAATTTTAAATATTTTTTTAATTAAAAAAATAATTTATTAATTTAATTAATATATTATTTTTATTATAAAACTCTTTAAGATTTATAATATTAAAAATATTATATATTTATATTAATAATAATAATTATAATTTATATATAAAGTTATTTATTTTAATAATTTTTTTAATTTAATAAATTTTTATATATTTTTTTATTAATTTTTTATTAAGTTAATATAAATTTAAATATTTAATAAAAATTAAAATTTAATTATTAACTTTAAATAATTTTTTTATATAATTTTTATTATATTATTTATTATATAATTTATTTATTTTTTATAATATTATTATTATATTTTTTTTTATATTAATTATTTTATTATTTTTATTTAAAATAATTTAATTATATAATTAAATTTAATTTTATAAATCTTTAATATAATTAAATTATATTTTAAAAATAAAGATAAAAATATTTTAATAATAATTAAATATTTAATAATATTATAAATAAACTTAATAAAAAGTAATTATTTAATTTAATTTAATTAATTTTTATTATAAAAAGTTTATAAATAATATTTAAGGTTTTAATTTTATTATTTAATTTAATTATTAATTTAAAATAAAATATTATATTAAGTTATTATTTATAATTAATAAAATAATAAAAAAATTATTAAAAAGTATTTATAAATATATTATATTTATTAAAAATATTTTTTTTTAATATATTATAAAATTAAAAAATATATTATAAAAACTTTATTATAAATTTTTTATTAATAATATTTTTTAAATAAAGTATATAAATAATATACTTTATAAAATAATTTATTATTATTAATATTAAATTATATATTTATTTTTTATAAATTACCTTAAGTAATTTTATAATAAAATTTATTGTATTTTTTTTATAATTTTATAAATATTAATAATATAATTAATTTATTATATAATAAATAATATTTTATTTTATTTATTTAATAAATTATATATATATTAATATATTTTTTTATATTAATATATAAACTTTTTTAATAATTAATTTTAATAATTTTTATTAAAATTTTATTAAAATTTTATTAACTTTTTAATATTTAATTATTAAATTATTATAAAATAATATTAAAATCTTTTTTTTATATTAAAAAAAATAAATATTTATTTTTTATAATAAAATAATTAATTATTATTAATTAATTAATTATATATATAATTTTTATTAATAATATTATATTTAATTATTTTTATTAATTTTAGCTTTTTAATTAAAATATTTTTTTTATATTAAAAAAAATATCTTTTATAAATATTTTATAATCTTTTTATAATATTATAATAATATTTTTATAAATTATTTATTTATTTATAATTAAAATTTTTAAAAATATATATTAAAAATAAATTATTTATTTATTTATAATTAAAACTTTTTTAATTTTAAAATAAATATTAATAATAATTTAATATTTAAGTTATATTTAAGTTTTAAAAATATATAATTATTTATAAATTTTTTTATATAGCTATATTAACTTTATAAATATTTTAAAAATTATAATTATTATAATTAATTTTTAAAAATTATTTTATAAATATAATTAAATAATTATTATTTAATTTATTTTATTATAATAATTTAATTTTTTAAAAAGTATATTTATAAAAAATTTTTTTAAATAATATTTAATTATAAAATTATATAATAATAATATTTTTAATTAAATAATTTATTTAATTATTAATTTTTTTTTATTTATAAAATAATTATAATTTAAATAATTTATAATAATTTATATTAAATATTTTAATTAAGTTATATAATATCTTTATATTATAAAAGCTTTTATAAGAATAAGTATTTTAATATTTAATATAATATAATAATACTTTATATTTAATAATTTTTATAAAAAATATATAATAAAATATTAATTATTTTTTTATTATTATATTAATATTATATTAATTATAAAATTTAATATATTAATTTTAATATATAGCTTTATTATAAAATTAAAATATATTAATATAAACTTTTTTAAAAACTTATTATATAATTTTTTAAATATATTTAATTTATTAATATTAAGCTTAAAGGTTTTTTTATATTATTTTTTTATTTTATTTATAAAAAGTATTATAATTTTATTATAATTTTTAATAAAATATTTATAAAATTTAATAAAGTTTATAAATAATTTTTTTATATTATTAAATATTTATTATTATATTATTACTTTAATATATTTATACTTTATATATACTTTATTTTATTTAATTATATATTTAAAATATAATATAAATATTATATTAAATATATATTTTTATAAATTTATATATAATCTATATATTTTTAATCTTTTTAATATATTATTTATATATTATTTATATTTTTTTAAATTATTATTATATATTAAAATATTATTTAAATATATAATATAAAAATAGTTTATATAGTTTATTAATATATTATTAATATAGCTTTAAAATATAATTAAAGTATTTATTAATTTAAAAAGTAATATTTTATATTTAAAATTATTATTATAATAATAAAATATTTTTTATAATAAATATATAATTAATAATATATATTTTTTATATTAAGTTTTATATATATTTTAATATTTTAAAATTAATTATAATTTTATATATTAATAAAATAAATATATAGTTTTTTTAAATTATTTAATTAATTTTATAATAATTAATATATAATTTTAATTTATTTTTTTTAAATATAAATAATATTTAAGTATTTATTAAGTTATTTAATTTTTTAATTTAACTTTTTATTAATATTATTTAAATATAATTATAAAAAATATTTAACTTAATATTTATTAAAAAATAAATAAATTTTTATAATAACTTTATATTTAACTTTAAGTTTATTAAATATATTAATTTTTTTAAAAATTTAATTTTATATTTTTTTTTAAAAAAATATTTTTATATATTTTTAATACTTAAATAATAATTTTTTTATTAATTAATTATTATAAGTCTTTAGCTTATTCTAGTTTAAGCTTAAGTTAAAGTGCTTTTTTATTATATTAATAATAATTATTTTAATTTTTAAATTTTTATATAACTTTTTAATGTATTATAATATTATTAATTTAAGGGTTTTTTTCAATTAAATTTTTTTTTAAGTTATAATTAAGTTTATTATTTTAAATTATAAATTATTTAAAATAATATTATTTATTATTTTTATAATTATAAAAAAGATTAAAAACTTTTTAATTATTTTTTAATTATTAATTAACTTTATAATAATAAATATTTTTTTAAAAATCTTTATATTTAAGTTTAAAAACTTTTTAATTACTTTATTATTATAAAATAAAATTTTTATTTTTTTTAATAATAAGTTTTTATTTAATATATTTAAATTATTTTTTAAATTTAATATAATTTTTACTTTTTTTTAATTATAATTTAATTATAATTATATAAATATTATTATTAATATTTTTTTTTATAATTTTTATTATAAATTTAATATTTTTATTTTTAATAATATTAAAGTCTTTATTTTAAGCTTTTTTAATTATTAATATTATATTAACTTTTATAAATATATAAATTAAATTATTATATCTTTTTATAATATATAAATTATTTTTATACTTTATATAATCTTTTATTTTATAATAATATTATAAATAAACTTTTTTATATTTTTAAAACTTTAATAATATAAATTATATTTTTTTTTATTTTTAAAAATATTAAAAAATTATTATAAACTTTTTATTAAGTTTTTTTTTATATTTTTAATCTATAATAATTAATAATTTAAAAAAGTTATTTATATTTTATTATTATTATTATTTTTATTATAAAATAATTTTAAATTTATATTATTATTTATTATTATTTTAATTTTTATATTTATATTATAAAGCTTTTATTATATAATAAATAATTTAATATTAATTAAATTTTTTTTAATTTAAAAATTATATTTATTAATAATTTAAATTTTTTTAAATATATTTAATATTTTTTTAAAGATTTTATTTATAAAGGTTTTAAAATAATTTTTTTTTTAAAAAAGGTTTTATAATTTTATTAATAAAAAGTATTTAATTTTATTATTATTTTTAAAATATAAATATTTTTTATAATATTATTTTTATATTATTTAAAATATTAATTATATATAATTTAATTAAATACTTTTTTATATTTTTAATTAAAATAAATAATTTATTATAGTTTTATATTATTTTTTAAATAAATATTTATATATTAAACTTTATAAACTTTATTATTAAATTTATTTTTATTAAATAAAAATATATTTTTTAAAGTTTATAATATATATTTAAAGTTTTATTTATAATTTTTTTTAATCTTTAAGTTAAATAATTAAAGTTTAATTTATATTAAGTTATAAATTTACTTTTTTTTTAATTATTTTTAAATTAAAAAAATAAGTTTAAAGTTTAAGGTTTTTTTACTTTAATTAAATATAAAATATTTAATTATTTTATACTTTTTTATTAATTTATTATTTTTAAAGTAAAAGCTTATAGCTTAAAAAAATTTATTATACTTTTTTATTTTTATAAATTAAGGTTTTTTAATTATAATATTTTTATTTTAAAAAATATTATTCTTAAGGTTTAATTATATATTTATTAACCTTTTATTAATAATCTATATAAATAATATATTTAAGTTTTTTTATTATTTTATTTTTAATAATTTTTTTATTTTTATAAAAATAAAAAAATTAATTTATTAAAAATAAAGATTATAAAAAAAAGTAAAAAAATATAAAATATAAAAAATAATATATAATTATTAACCTTTTATAAAATAATTATAAAGTTATTATTATATATAAAAATAATATAATAATTATATTAATTTTAACCTTTTTTTAGCTTTTTATTTAATTAATTAGCTTTTTATAAATATCTTTTCTTTTTTAGCTTAAGGCTAAGGGCTTAAGGCTAGGGTTTTTTTATTAAGGTATAGGGTTTATATTACTATCTTACTATAGTCTTTATTATCCTTTAACAGGTTTATAATTAATAATAATAATTTTTATAAAATGTATATAATAAATTATAAATTATTTCTTTATTATTATAGTAATATTATATTATAGTTGATTATTATTATAGGAATAAAGCCTTTAGACCACAGTCCTTTATTAATTAGTCAGCAGCCTAGCTTATTTTAGCTAAGCTATAAAAGGCAGTGAGGCTGAGTAGCAAGTAGTTGCCTAGCCAAGCGCTCTTTATTATCGCAGTCAGGCTTGCTTATTTATATAGTTATTATTGCAGTCAGACCATAAAGATAGCCGCAGAGGTCAGTCTTTCTTTCTAGATAAAGCCGTGGCGATAGCCTCATTGAACAGGCCACGTTGCAATTGTCGTCGCAGCCGAGGCTGCTTGTTTGGTCAGTGGGCGGCCAGGCCATAAAGGTAGCCGCAAGGTTCAGGCTTTCCAGCCAAAGCTATTGCATTGTTTTTCATAACCGAAGCTGCTATACCAAGATCCTATGGGGAAGGGATAAACTCTCTAAAATCCCTTTCCCAAGATCTGCAGGATTTTCGCCGCCTATACCAAAAGGTAGGGGCACCCGTAGTTATTAGAGGAGAGTTGTAAAGTGTGCTCCCGGTTTTGGGATTAATGTTATAAAAAGATGATATACATTTAACACACCCAGCCTAATACAAGATGGAAGTTGCTCTAAAGATTCCTGCCAGGAGTATTGAGTTAAGGAGTTGGAAGAGCTGTATCAGGAAATAGGACCGCAATGCAAAGGTCATGAAGCAGCGGAGGGGATGCCAGAGTTGCACAAGGCAGAAATCTAAGCTCCGACTGCACAAAATTTTATAAGTTTAGCGGTGAGGAAACAAGTAAATAGGCTATGAGAATACATCCTATTTATTTGCTTTATCTAGAGTCCTTTCATTAAATGTCATATCAGATTGAAGAGTATATTGTTTATTATTTCAACCAAGTCGCAAGTAATATACAATTAACTAATAAATCACAGGTACAGAACACGAAGGCGAGAGTCAAGGACAGCTTTAGGGTCTTCATCAGCTCCAATAGAACAGCTGCATAATGCATAAGGACCCCAGGCCTCGTTTCTTAATGAATTCTTTCATTCACCTGTTCAGTAGAAGACAAGTAACAGCCAGGCAATTCTTCTTCAAGAGGTCCAGTCGCAATTGGAAGACGTCGTCCATACCTAGCCCTCTTCTCGCGGATTCTCTCATAGAGCTGCTCCTTCCTTCCTTAATTAAAATACTTTAACACTGGCTGTAGTGGACCTTCCATATACCTTTTAGTTACTGCCAACACAGCACCTGCCTCCTATCCAACTCATGTAAAGAAAGAGCAACAGACAATGAGTCCCGGAGACAGTTAAATAGAGCCGTAGGCTTTTTCTCTTTTGTTTTGTTTTTTTTCTCTCTTCATCAACGCCGTTTATGAGATTTGTTTTGTTTTCTTCGATCTTGAACGCCGCTTTTGAGCTTATAATTCCCCCGCATACGAACGTCCCCCGCATACGAACGTCCCCCGAATACGAACGTCCCCCGAATACGAACGTCCCCCGATTACGAACGGTTCCCGAATACAAACGATGTCGACCACCAGCATCATCATGTCCGCTGGCATACTCGCCACGGCGATTTGTGCTGCTATAAGCACCTATCGTCTGTATTTCCCCCCCCCCCCCCCCCCCCCTCCCCCCCCCCCCCCCCCCCCCCCCCCGCCCCGTCCCCCCTCGCCCCGTCCCCCCTCGCCCCGTCCCCCCTCGCCCCGTCCCCCCTCGCCCCGTCCCCCCTCGCCCCGCCCCCCCCGGGGTCCCAGTTCAAACACTGCTGATTAAGTACAATAGGTGATGCCTTTCCCGGCCGGGCTTACCAAATAAGACCGGGGGGTGGGTGGTCGTGGGCCCCAGCAGCGCCTTACATCTCACCGCGATTGCTGGGTCCAGTAGCCTCTCTATATAGAGGTGAAGCTAAGTAAGGCATCCTTTACCACTGAGTCCCAAGGTAAATCACTCGCCTATTCTATATACTTGTGAGATGTACCCACTTGCTGTCTGTGCTTAGGTGATAGTATCGACTCGTCGTTATCACGCTCTATAAGAGAATAAGGCTGATTGGAAAAGAGATGATATTGTTAAAAACAGGGGTTAAGGAGAGTGAAAAGGTGTTAGAAAGAGCAGATTGGTTAAAGGGAGCTTAAGAAGATAGGTTTAAAAAAGCCTTAAATAAAATAAAGAAAATAGGTGCTATAAGGCCTATAAATAATTATAAAAGAGTCCTTTTATCTTAATAACTAAGCTTTATTATAATAAGGCCTAATGCCTTAAGTATATATTATATAAAAAATATACTCCTTTAGTATATAATAAGCACTATTTTCTATATACCCCTTATATAATAATACTATTTATATATAGTATTATATTAAAAAGAAGTATAATAAAGTAAGATAATAATAAGACTGCATTATTAAGCAATAGTATAATAAGTGAAATACTTAAAGGTATAGTTTTATAATATATTAAATACTTATATAAATAATAAGCTATAATATATATTTTCTTTTATTTTAATTAAGGTATTTTATATATTTTTAAATTATTTTATTAACTTAATATATATTTTAATAATTATATACTTAAGTAATTAAGCATTATATTAATAACTTTTATTATATAAAAAGTTAATAAAATAATTAAAATAAATATTTATAAAGACTTTAAATTAAACCTTATTTTTATTATAAAACTTAATACTTTAAATAATTAAGTTAAATAATTAAAGACTTTATATAGCTATATAATAAATAAAAATATTTAATAATATATAGATTTAAAGTACCTTAAGTAAACTATAAATAAACTTATATTAAAAATATAATTAAGAATTATTAAAGTATAAATTAAAGTTAAAAAAATATATAATAAAGTATTTATAAATTTATTTATAAAAAAGATTATAATTATATATATAATAATATTATAAAATATAAACTTTTAATAATAAGACTTTATACTTAAAAAAATATTAATATTATTATTTAAAATTAAATTATTATTATTATTAATTTTAAAATATATTATATAGTATTTATATAGCTATAAAATAATAACTTAAATAAAAAAGAGTTTATAATTAAAAAGGTTTTAAAAGCTTTAAAGTCTAAGCTTATACTAAATAATATAAATATAATAAAAACTACTTAAAATAATATAAAGGAATACTTAAGGATATATATTATATTAATATTAAGCTAAAAGTATAATATATATTATAATTTAATACTTATATAAAGGTAAATATATATAAGATTTTAAATATAAAAAGTAATTTAATTATTAATAATTTCCTTTATATAGTTAAAAATAAATATATATTAAACTAGATAAAGAATATGCTTAATAAGCTTATAAAGTATAAGCTTAATACTCTTTATAATATATTAAATCTTAATTAATATAAAATAATATTTTTATTAATTATAATAAAAGCTTATAAAGCTAAAAGTATAAGCTATTTTACTATATTAAGTAAATACTTAAATAAAAAAAAAGTATATAATAATAGCTTAAAAATATTTAAAGTAATATAAAAAAAGGATAATAATTATATAAAAAAATACCCTTATTATAAAAAGAAATTAAGGTAAATATATTATTAAAAGCTAAAGTATTATAAAGCCTTAATTTATACTTTAATTAAAAAATTACTAAAAGGCTTTAATTATTTTATTTTATAAAGAAAAGTTAAAAAAATCTTTATATATTATTAAGCACTTTATTAAAGAGAGCTATATATAAAAATAAAAAAAAAGGTTTTTATTTATTAAAGTAAAGTAAAGAAAAATAAAAGGTTTTTTTAAAGAGTATTAATATAATAATAATAAACTTAATAATCTTTATATTATTAAAAAATATTAATATTTATTTTACCTTTAGTTATAGTATTTATATTTTAAATAAAAGTATATTATTTAATAATTATAGTGCTATATACTTAATTAATTAAAAAGATTTATTAAAGCTTAAAACCTTTATTTTTAATTAAGATAATTAAATTAAAGCAGGTATTATAAGATTTTTTATAAATAATTATAATATTAAAGTATTAAAAAAGTTATTAAATAATAAGTATAATATTTATATTAAAGACTTTATATTAAAGGATATTATTATTATTAAAGGATTTTATATTAATATTATATTTAAAGTAAAGTTTTTAAAAATTAATATATAATATTAAAGATATAATTACTTTTTATACTTTAATATATTATAGTATAATATATTTTTAATATAATTAATTAAAAAATATAACTTAATATTCTTTAAATATAAATTATTTTTTTTTATAAATACTTTATAACTTAAAATATAATATTAAGTAATTTAATAAGCCTTTTTTTATTTATAAAAATATAGTATTAATTAATTAATAATTTATAAAAAAAGTAAAGATTAATAAAAGATCCTTTATAGCTATATATTAATTTTAAATATTTATAATATTTATAAATAAAATATATTAAGCTAAAAAAGCTTAAGGCATTAGTTTATAATATAAAAAATATATAAATTAATAAAATTAAGTAGATTAACTATAAAGTATATACTTTAATAAATTTAAAATAAGTTATATTATAAAGATAATTAAAGTATAAGGCATTAAGGCTATTTTAATAAATTTCTTAAAATATATAAAACTATAAAATAAGGTTTAATAATTTAAATTAATTATTATAGTAGGGCATGTTATATAATAATATAAAAAGCTTGGCCCCTCTTTATTATAAGATAAACTATTAATTTATTTATATTAATAGGTATTATTAACTTAATAGCCTTACTAACTTATTAACTTTATACTATTATAAAGGATTTTTATAATAATTACCCCCTTAAGAAAAAATTACTATCTATAGTAATTATAAATTAATAAATAATAAGTATTAAAGTAATAATAAGGTATTAATTATTAAATAAAGAGGCAAGATAGTTATTAATAACTTAAAGAATTTTAGCTTTTATATTTTATTATATTATTATAAATAAGGTAAGTTATTTATTAATATTTTAAATAAAAAAAAGTATTTTATAATAATTATTATTAATTAATTAATATAAGTAAGTAGTTTTAGTTATTATTATTACTTAAATATAAATCTTAATATTAATTAAATTAATATATTATTATTTATTAATAATAATATAATTAATAAAGGGGGATAGGCTAGGGCTTGTTAAGAGTTTTAAAGCTAGTGAACTAGATATTATTATTATAGTAGCCTAAAGAGTAAGTAATAAAAAGTATAATTATTATTACTTAAAAATATATAGCTTAAGAATATAAAATAGTTAATAAGTTAATATTAATAATTAAGCACTTTATTAAAGAATAACTAAAGAATAATATTATTAATAAATAAATTTAAAATTATTTATTTAAAAAAAAAGAAAAAGTAATAATATATATTTATTAAGCTTAAATATTTTAATATAAAGAGTATATAGTATAATAAACTTAACTTAAAAAGGTTAAGTTTAATAATATTTATAAAGTTAATAATTATTAAAGGCCTTTAATATAGTATTATTTACTATAAATTAATAATTATTTAATAAGGTCTTATATTCTTTTTATTTTTTAATAATTATATTAATAGCTTATTATTAATAAGTTTATATAGCTTGTATAGTATAAAGGTATTGTTTATAGGTAATAATAATATTAATATTAAAGATTTTAATAAGTAAGGGAGGTAGATTAAGGTTAAAATAAAGATTAATATATTAAGTATATAGTATAGTAGTATAATTAATTAATACTATAATAAAAAGTAGATAAATTAAAATAAATAATAAAGTAATAAAAAAAAAAAAATAAAAAAAAAAAAAAAAGTAAAAAAAAAGAAAATTATATATTATTTTATAAAGCAGGAAATATATATATATTATATATTAAGTTAATATTATTATTAATTACTATATAAATATAGTTAATATAGTTATTAATATTAGGCAGTATAAGGGCACTAGATACTATAGTAATAAATAAGTAGTTAAGTATTAAAGTTATAAATAAGATTAGTAATATTAAGAGTTAAAAAGTCTTTATTATATTATTTATTATATTAAGTATCTTACTTAAGTTATTATATTAAGTATTAAAGATAGTTATTATTTATTTATTTAATAAAGAATTATTTAATCTTAAAAGATTATTAATCTTTATTATTACTTTTTAATATTAATACTTAAACTATATTATATAAAAATTTCTTAAAAAAGTTATTATTATTAATTATAAGCTAAAGCTATATTATAAAAATAATTAAATATATATTCTAATAAAAACATAAGTTTAATTTAAATATATAAAAGTTAATTTTTTATTAAATTACTAAAAGGCTAACTTTTTATTACTTAAACTTATAAAACTGGCTAAGGAGTTTATAGCTATAGTAAAAGTATAAATAAATATAATAGCTAGGTTAAAAGTTATATAGGTAATATTACTAGTTAAATAGTTATTTATATTAAGCATTAATAAAATTAATAGCTAGTTAAGCTTTATATTATTTAAAAGACTATAAAAAGGTTAATATAGGGATATTATTAATAAGTAGTAATAAAATAAGTATATCTTATAGTAAGGTTAATAAAGTCTATAATTAAAACCTAGTAATTAATTTATTAAGAGAATAATAAATAGTATTAATAAAGGTATTATTTAATAATAATTATATAGTTAAAAAGGTTAATAATTAATATTTATTAAAATTAATTAAAAAGTAATAATAAATAGCAGCTTTAATAATAATATTAATAAATTTAGCTTAATTATTGCCTATAGAATGCTAGGCTATTATTATAATAAGCTAGGTTTTAAGTAAGTAAAAAACCTTAATTTAAAAATTATTAATTTATTAATAATTATAATTAAAAATAATAATTAATAAGATACCTTAGTCCACTACTAGCTAAAATAAAATAACTACCTTAGTTAATATAAAGGCTAGATAAGTAAAGTAATTAAAAAAATACTTTATTTTTTAAAAGATTTATAAATAATATTAAAAATAATATTAAATTTATTAAAGCTAGGTTATTTAAATATAGAGTCTATAGTAAAAGCTATAGGCAAGGATAAAATAAAGTTAAAATATTATATTTTATATAAGATAATTAAAAAAGTAATAAGATAAAGATTACTTAGCTTAAGCTATTATAATTAATAAAAAATAGTATAATAATAATAATAAATATAAATATAGATTTATTACTATATATTAAGAAAAGTAAAGGTATTAAGTTTATATTAAGTATAAGCTTTATTAAAATATTATAAATTATAGGCTATATTAATAATTAAAGGGACTATAGACTTTAAAATATATAGTTAACAGGCTTTATTATAAGCTATATATAATAATATACTATTTAAGTAAATCTTAAAGGCTAGGCCTTATTAAGAATAAATAGTATAGGTATTAATAATAAAATCTAAGGCTTAAATTTAAGTAATAATTTTAAAATATTTAATATTAATAATATAGTTATTAAGGAATTATTATTAAAAAGCTAGCTAGGTAATTACTTTTATAATTAAGAAAATATATTTAAAAAGAGTTAAGATTTATTAAAGGTAGTTATTTTATTAAATATAAGTATATTAAATATTATTATTAAGGTATAATAATTAAGATAATATATTAAAAAGGATATTAAGCTTATTAAGAATATAAAGAATAATTAAATAATATAATAAAAGAAAAATATTAATATTAATAATATAAAGGTTTATTTTAATAATATTTAATATAAAAAGTAATCTTTATTAAATAATTAATTAAAAGGTAGTATAGTTAATAAAGATAATTATTAAATAAATAATATTATAAAAAAGTAGTTTATTCTTAATAATTATTTAAATAAGGCAGGCTAATTCTAGCTTAATAAGCTAGTAATTTTACTTAATAAGCCTTAATATCTTGCTTTAAAAGTTAATATAATTAATAAAGGATTTATTTAAGGTATTTATAAGTTTATTATAATTAAAAGCACTATAGTAATAAAAAAGAGTAGCTTTAAAGCTATATTCTTTAAAAGTATTAATTTTAATAAAGAGTTACTAGGTATAGTTATAATAAATAAGTTTTAATAATAAATAATAAAGTAAGTTATTTTATAATAATTAAAAAGCTTTATAAGTAATATAGTTATTAAGGATTAATATATTAGCTATATAGTGGTAATATTAGGCCTTAATAAGCAGCTTATTTTAATAGGTATTAATTAATAAAGATATCTTTTAGGCTAATAAAGGGGCTACTTTTTAAGTATATATTAATATATAATTTTAAATTTAATTAATTATAATATAGTATTATTCTAATTATTAAATATTATAAAAAAATAATTATTTATAAAAGGCTTTTATATAAGTATATATAAATAATAAGCTAGTATTATTTATTATATAATTTAAGAGGATAATAGATCTATAGGTAAAGAAGGATTTTTATAGTAATAAATATAAACCTTTATTATAAAATAAAAAGAAAATTTATTAAAGATATAAGAAATATTTTTTAATAAACTAAGAGAAGATTATAATATTATTAATATAAGCCTTTATAAAGTAATAAAAAAAGTAAAGCTTAATATTTATTTATTATTAAATATATAGTAAAGAATTATAAAAACTTATTAAAATAATATTAAGATATTTAAAGCTATAATATATAATAAAAGTTAATTTATTATAATAATTAAAGTATATTAAAAATTAATAAAAAAAAGACTAGGTATTAATAATAAAGATATACTAAGCTTTTTTAAAGGTATTAATAAAGTCTTTTTAATAAGGTAAAGGGTAAGTGTTAAAAAGGGTTATAGTATTAAAGTATTAAAGGTTAATAATAATATATCCTTTATTAATATTATTAATATATTTTTATATTATAAAGATAAGTATAGTAAATAATATAAAGTAGTAACTTTAAGATATATAATTAATTTAATATAATAAATTAAATATATCCTTAACTACTTATTTATTATAGGTACTTAATAAATAAGGTTTAAAATAAAGGTTAGTATTGCATTAGTTATTATATAAAGAAATTTATATTTAATTATTTATAAAAATAAAAAGCATGCCTTTATTATATTAAATATTATATTATATTACTAAATATATAAAGTAATTAATAATTATAAAATTATTAATAATAATATAAATATTTTTAAGGGTAATAATCTCTTTTATAATAATCTATTAGATTTTAAAGAATAAGCTATTTAAAGGGTATTATAAATAAGGTTTTATAGTAAAGAAAGGTAGTTTAAAAATATAGTTATTATTTATTAAGGCTTAAATAAGTAAAGTAGTAAAGTTAATAAAAGAAATATTAATAATAAAAAAAGCAGTAAAAAGTAGTACTATATTATAATAATAATAATAAAGGTTATTTATAATAATAAACTTAAAGAGTAAGGCTTAATTAACTATAATATAGTTTAAATTAATAAAGTAAGTATATATTATATTATATTTATATTTAAAAATAATACTTAATTAAGTATCTTACTTAAGTTAAATAATAAAATTATTAAAGTTAATAAATATAATATAAATAGTATTAATATTAATTAAGGTATATAAAATATTAATATATTTAAAGGTAAATATAAAAATATAGTTAAAGGGTAATTAAATATCTTTAATAAAGATATAGATTATTCTATATAGCAGGATAGTAATTAATAATAATAAAATAACTTTATAATAGATTTATATAAATATATAGTAATAAATTTAAATAAGTAATATTAAATTTTAATAATTAATAATAAATAAAGTTTTATAATAAAAATTAATTTTAATATTATATAAATATAATTAATAAGTACTTAATAAAAAAGAAAGTCTTAAGTTATTAATAACTTAAGCTTTAACTTTAACTACTGCTTAATAGTATTTATAGTTAGGTAAGGTGTTACTATATAAATAAATTATAAAGATAGTATAGTAGGTAAGGGTATTAATTTTATTAAAACTTTTAACTAAAATAAGGGTAATTAATTTATAAATAATATTAAGTTATTAATTAAGTTATTATATATTAACTATAGGTATAAAGCAGCTAGTATTAACTACTGCCTTTATAATAAAGCCTTAAATATTAAGCTTAGTATATATATTAAAAAATATATAAAAATAAGTTATAAAGTTATAAAGATTAATGCCTTTATATATAGGTTAAGCTATAATTATAAAGACTTTTTTTAAAAGTAAGGTTAAGTTAATAAAGCATTATTAATTATTACTAAAGTAGTTAAATAAAGCCTAGTATATAATAAATTAAGTATAGTATATATAATATTTTAATTTTATTAAGTTAAGGATAACTTTTTTATAAATACTAGCTTTATAAAGGTATTACTATAGGGTATTATTATTATTAAAGTAAAGGTAATAATAATAATACTATAGTTAATTAAAATATTAAAGTATAGTATTTAATAAAGGATAAGCTAAGAATACTTAATTAAGGGTATAGAATTTATTAATCTTATAATTATTTAAGTAAACTATATTATTAATTAAATTATAATTAAGGTTATTATTATAATATTAAATAGCTTTATTATTATTAATTAAAATAAAAAAGCTTTTAATAACTATATTAACTTAATTAATATATCTTTAATATTAATAAAACTATAGGTAATTATTTAAGGGCAGCTACTAGTTATTAAATATAACTAAAGCATTAAGCAGCTTATTAAGCAGTTTATTATAAAGAGGTATAAAGGGCTTATTACCTTTTTAAAAGCATTATATTTATAGACTTTAAGGTATATAAAAATATAGTCTAAGGCCTAAAGGCTATAGTAAGCAAGTGTTATATTATAGAATATTATATAAATAGTTATTAAGATAAAAGGCAAGAATTTATTTATACTAGATAGTAGCTTTATTATTTAATTTATTAAGTTAATAATAAAGATAGATATTTATTATTAGTTTAAGTACCTTTAGTTAAAGATAAGTATTAAGATAGTTTTAGATTTAAGATAAAATAACTAGGTTAGATTTAAAATTATAATTATAGGCAAGGTAGATAACTTTTATAGTAAATATATAAATACTATTACCTTATTAATAAGCTATATAATTAAAGTATAATAAATTAAGTTCTTATTAAGCTTAAGGTATATTTATTTTAAAATAATTAAAAAAAAATTTAATTTAATAATATAAAGATAAGCTATATTTATATTTATAGATTATATTATATAATAACTATAAATAATACTACTTAAAGGCCTTACTTTAAAGTAAAAGGATTATATTTTTATATATATTATATTAAAAGCCTATAATAGTATAATCTTTAAGGGCTTTAATAAAAAAATAAATATCTTTATAATAATAAGAATAGCTTTAGTAAAAGATATTATTATATTTAATAATATTAAGTTAAAAAAAATTAATATCTTTAAGCTTAAATTTACTAGCCTTAAGGGTAGGTAAAGTTATATTATTTATAAATATTAATATTAAGCTAGATAAGGATTAGGAATAGTAATATTTATTAAACTTTTTTTAATAATAATATTAATAATAATAATAATATTATTATTATTATATAAATAAGTTAATAAATAAAAATAATATAAATTTAAATAATAATAAGGAATTATTATTAAGTAAAGTAAGGTAGTAATATAGGCAGTATAAATAGTATAGCTAGTGCTTAATTAAAGCTATACTAGACTAGCTATAAAAGGAGCTAGAGCTAAATAATTAAAAGGCAATATTATTTATAAAGGGTAGTATATTAAGAGTATTTAGTAATATAATTAGGTTATAAAGTTATTTTAAGGCTTTATTTTTATTTATAAAGTAGTAATCTATAGTTATAAAATATTAAAGGTTTTATAAAGTAAGCTAGTATTAATTAAAGAATTATAATAATTATTATTTATTAAGAAGATCTTTAAAGCCTATAGATAGGTTAATAAGTAGGTTAATAAGTATAAAGGGGTTATTATAAAGGGTAAAAGATAAGTAAATAGCCTGCTATAAGTATAGCTTAAGTAAATCTTTATAAAATAATATTAAGGATATAGTTAATAATTAATTAATAAGCATTAATAAAAGAGATACTAGCTTAAAATAAAGCAAGAGATATTAAATATAAAGGGATAGAGTATTTAAAGGTTTAAATAAAGGTAATTTAAAAAAGGGTTAAATAAGTAAAAGTATTTAAATTAAAAAGTTAAAAAAAAAGGGTAAAAAGGGTATAAAAAGTTAAGAAAAGAAAGAAATAAATAAACCAGGTATATTAAAAGTATAGGCTTTAATTATAAACTTATTTATAGTTATTTATTAATTATTATAAAGATATAAAAAGTATAGCTACTTATTAATATAAAAAAAGATTAAAGACTTATATTAATAAGTAACTTAAAGTAAAAGTAAGGTATTAATATTAAGGTAGTTTATTATTCTTTTATTATTAAATAATAAAAAGTATAATATAAAAGGTATATAATTAATATAAAGAAGCTGGCTTATTATAAAGGCTTTAAAGGGTAAAGAGCTAGATTAATACAGCTTATTAAGGCAAGCTTATAGTAATAATATACTATTAAAAAAGAGTATTAAGAAAAGGTAATAAATAAAGTAAAGTAAGATTAAGAAGTTAATTACTTAATTTAGTAAGTATAGATAATAAAAAGGGCCTTAAGATTAAGTTTAATAATTAAAAGTAAGCTAAAGGGATATATAGTTAGATTAGCAATAGTAATACTCCTGTAAATAATATTAATTAAGAGGTGTTAGGCAGTGCTAAATAAGGTATTATAGGCTTATTATATTTAAGAAATAAAGTAAATTAAAGAGGATAAGCAAGGTTATTTACTAATAGTAGTTAATATAAAATATTACTAAGATATAAGAGGGTAAGAAAATATTATTAAGATAAAGGAAAGGCTAAAGGCTACTAGTTTATTAAGTAGTTATAATATTAATAATGGTTAGTGCACTAGTGCTAGTTAGTAGTTAATAATGGTTATATATAAAATTACTATTAATTATTATAATAAGGCATGTTATATAATAATATAAAAGGCTTAGCCTCTCTTTATTATAAAAAGCTATTAACTTATCTATATTAATAAATATTGCTAACTTAATAGCTATTATAAAGGATTTTTATAATAGTATAAGAATATATAGTATATTATTTATAATACTTAATAAACTAAATAAATATATAAAAACTAGTAAGTAAGCTATAATTAATATAAAGTTAAGCTTAGCTATATTATATTATTATAATAAACTTTATTATAAAACTTTTACTAAAGACTTTATAATTTTTTTAAAAGCTTTTTAATTATAATTATAATTTTAATACTATAATAATAATAATTTATAAATAGTTAAAAAAGTTTATTTTAATTTTTAGTTTAATATACTATATAGCTAAATAGTAGGTAATAGTTTACCTTTATATATTATTACTATATAATTAAAGGATTCTTTAAATTATTATTAATAATAAAGATAGTAAATTTATATTAGATTTCTAGAAGGCTTTTTTTATAATGCTAGGCATTAAGCTTATTATTAATACAAGCTATTATCTTTAAATTAATAAAGCTTTTAAAAAAAAGAATTAAATAGTTAAAGTTGCTATATATTATTATATAGCTACTTTAAATATTCTTTAGATAGAGATTATTCTAGTATTATAGTTTACTTTAAATAATATATATAGTATATTTATTAATTACAGCCTTAATAAACTTACTTTAAGCTTTAAATTAATAAGGGTAATAAACTTATTAAAAGTTAATTATTATTTAAATTAAGATGTATTATATACCCTATAATAGTTATATATAGAAGATATTAAGCACTTAATAAATAAAGCAGTAGTAAATACTAAATTTACTTATAATAAGTATTATTAACTTATTAAATTCTAACCTAGCAATAAGGTTTATCTATACCTATATAAAGGATACTATTTATTAAAAAAACCCTTAAGAAAATAGTCTTAATAAAGGGCAGGCTTATTTAAAATAATTAAGAGAATAAGCTTATTAATATATTAACTTAAACTATTTATAAAGTAAAGGATTTATAATATTATTTTTATTGCTTATTTATACTTTATATTATAATAAAATAACTTATATAGCTATAAACCCTTTTTTTTTAATATTATTATAATAAATAGTTAGATTTATTAAGAAGTTAATAAACTAGTATAGTAATAATTAAATTAATATAGCTGCTATCTTTAAGTAGAATACTTAGTTTAATAAAAAGGTTGCAGGCTTAAAAAAGATTAATAAATTAAATAAAAAAAGCTTGTATAGATAGTAGAAGATATAATATAAAAATATAAATAAATTAAATTAATGCATTAACTATACTTAAAAATTATAAAAACTATAAAGGTAATAGCTATTTTAAAAATAAATATTTAAGTAGTAATACTATACAGGCAATAGTTATTACTGCTAGCTATAAAAGGTAGTTAAATTAGTTATTATTATAAATTTATAGTTATTAATACTAGCTATAAATTTACTTTTTTATATATATACTTAATATTTTTAACTTAACCTTTTTATTATTTTCTTTACTTTTTTATATATATTTATATATTTTTATTTTTTTATATCTTTATCTTTCTTTATTTTAATTATTATTACTATCCTATATAGTTATTTTTAATTATGCCTTATTAATTATAATAGCTAAGGTTTAATTTTATTATATATACTATACTATAGATAATGCTCTTTAATACTAGACTGCTTAATAAATATAAAAAGCTAGAAAAGGGTTATTAAAAAGCTAATACT
>JAIWOZ010000027.1:0-25001 GCA_020631695.1 Trichoderma cornu-damae
AATAGTATATTGTAGATAGTATAAACAGTCTTGAATCTAAAGAAAACATTTTTGCTTGGTTTACTATTCCGTTTTATTATTCGCCTAGGAGACGTATATCACACTAGTGACAGTGCCTGTCTTTGCTGCTTGTAGCTTATAGTATACTATAGGGTTTCAACTATAAATAGGATGCTCTCCCTCCGCCCTTCTTTATAGCACACTACCCAATAACCAACTACAGAGCAGCTCCTCAATTATCACGATACTATAGTCAAAATGCCTGCGGTTAATGCCTTAATCCCTCTCGGTCTTCCGCAATATAATGCCACGTTCAAAACCATGAATAACGAGATCGAATATCTGTGTTTGAGTAAAGAGGCTATATCTCAGCACTTTAAGAGAAAGCCTATCATTGATCACTTCTTTATTAATTTCTTTCATCAGAAAGTCAAATACGAATTCGAAGTCCTCTTGTCTCAATACAAGACTCTTCAAGCAGCAATGGCGTTATTGGAAGATCAGCTTTCAATTCATCGGGGGTTATTTCAAGCTCTAACACCTGAAACGTTCCCAGAGATTGGAGTTTTTCTTGAAAATTTAGATCGAGAAATCAGGATTGGCAAGAGACATACAGAGAAACTCGACTACTATAAATCGTTGGCTCCAATTTATAATCGACGAGTCGGTATGTAGCGTTTCCTCCTTTTTCTTTTCTATTAATTAAGTATCATTCCTAAATAATCAATACAGTTCACAAACAAAAGGCACACATTTACCCTATAAAAGAAGAAGATGAGAGACTAAAGGTAGAGGTGGAAGATAAGCATGATGAGGATAATGAGGGTGATGAGGAAAGTGATTTAGCTAGCTTTGTGATTAGTACATAGGACTGGTAAACGGGGCGAGTCTGGCATTTGAAAGTGACCTATTAGAAGGGAAGCTTGCAAGGAGGTCAAAAAGCTACACCACCTAAGAGATTTCATTCTCTAAACTCAACAGTAAGACTCTGCGGAGGAATCCCGCGGCCGTGCACGTTGGTTAGACCTTCCAATTCGCCCCGAAAATGGGGCAGGTGTGTGAGAGTTCATATTAGGTAGAGAGTTATATATTGTCAATTATGTTTACTGAATCTAAGGACAAGGGGAAGCCTCCTACTTATAGTTAAGATATCCGGCTAATTAGGGAGCTAAAAGGCCGGAGATAAAAAGACAGACTTAAAATATGTAATAAAAAGTAACTGAGCGCGCGCCTTCTGATGAACATTATAATAAGATTTCCGACGAGGATCGAATACGTATCGATGACGCTGTAAGTTCGCTATAATCTGTCCTAGACCGTCTCAGGTTTCTCACATAGCAATGAACTAGTTCGATGTTGTAGATGAAAGGAAGAATGGGTGGTTGAATAGCTACGGTTTCAAAAATGCCCTCGCTGCGCTCGGCTTCGACTTGTCTAAACCCGACTATTGTAGGGAGCTAGAAGACTACGGCAGAGTACCGCTCGACTGGCGAGGCCCTCACACCTGTCCAGTCAACCGCCTTCTCATCTACCCTGACCAGTTTAGGTTATGCGCCGCAAAGCTCATTGCCCAACAAGACCCGCGTGAGAAGGCTATCAAAGTATTTAACTTGTTCGACTACGACCAGGATGGTATTATTTCAGTTAAAGATATGGAACAATTAGCTCAGGATATCAACGAAAAATGTCCAATGATAGAAGATGAGATTGAAGCTATGATAGATCATCTCGATCATGATGGCAAAGGCGGAGTGAACTTTGAAGAGTTTCTACAGATGATGGAATCACGATAGTTGGACGTTATGCAAAATGGGAAAGATATATTTTCTAAAGTATACTACATTGTGACTGGAGTGCGGCGTAAAGATACTCATTGGAAGTCATACGTAGGACATGTGAGTTGCGAATATGGAGTACTGCATGGTAGTCTCTTGTTGTGGAAGTCGACTTCCTAGGAAGTCGCGTGGATGCTAAGGTGCGCCCACAGCGGGTTGACATTAGCACATGTACGAGTAGTCTTCTCAGGCTAACATAGCCCCCTAGCCAAGCGCCAGCTAGATACTACCCCGATCCGAATAGCTATGCTTGTGTTTTTGTAACAAATTACAACCTATTCAATTTTACATAGGCAGCTTTCTCTCCTGTTGTATGAGCACAACAAGTGTGCTTTTGCTGCCTCGGGGAATGCAAGGCACCGACTTCCTAGGAAGTCAGATGTCCACGACGCTCCAATCCTTTTTATGGGGAGCACGACTTAATTTTCAAGGACTGGACTAGCCCACGCCACCTATGGAGACTCCATACTAAATCTAGATCTACGGCGCTTTCATTCACTTGTTGATTGGCTCAAATACGAGACAGATTAGATTGCAATATTTGTCCTCATGTACATGCTCAAGATGCCACAAACGGCCACGCTCGTCGTTATGAGAAACCCATCAATCCCGGCCAGACACCCAAAACTCCTCATCGGCATGAGGAGATGGGGATCCCTTAGCTGTCCAATCCCAACCGCCAACATAATCAGACTCGTAATCAGATCCTTCTGTCGATTGATCACAGAGCAAACGCACCTTCTTTCCTGGGCGAGCACTAACTAGATCCCCCTCCTCTAATTGTACCGCAGGTTCTTGCCTTTTCCTTTTAATATTTAGTTGCTTGCAATCCTTTTCCTTATCGCTGACAAGCACTGCTCCTGGAATTTCCCCACCACCATAAGTGTCTCTTATATACACTACTTAGAAATCCTAACCACTAATTAAACATTCCTTTATCTAAGAGGAGAGGGGGCATTCTAGATATTAAAATAAATAAAAAAAATTCTTAAAATGCTTTTTATTAAGATATTACATAAAGCCTCTTGCTGTAAAAAACCCCCTATATAATAGATAATATACTCTTTTTATATTATTAAGCTGAATATATAGTATATATATCTTGCTGTATATTTACTTAATATAGTTGCTTTAAGTATAAAGGTTTACTTTAATCTAGCACTTAATTAATTTAAGATATTTATATTTAAGGCAAGAGAAAGGGTTCTTAAATATATAAAATATATTAATATATCTTATAAGTAAAGCCTTATTAAAAAATTAATTATAATAACCTAAAAGATACTATAGCTTTTTAAAAAGTTTAAGCTTAAAGATTTTAAAATCTTTAGTTATAAGGTTAATATTTTTATTGCCCTTTAGTATTTCCTTTCTTAAATATACTATAATCTTGTTTAAAAGTGTTGCAAAAGGTATTTAATTTATAATTAGTATAAATAGCTTTTAGGCAGTAGTACTGCTATCCTTAAAAACTACTTACTATAAATTAATAGCTTAAGGATTATATAAATATATTATTATTTTCCCTAGTGCTTATAATTTATTAACCTTTATAAAATAAGCTTTATAATTCTTTTTTAACTAAAGTTTCTTTAAGTAATTAATAATTTATTAAATTTATCTTTAAATCTTTTATTCTTTTTTACTTACTAGTCTATATTTATTATATACCTTAACCACCTGCTTTTTAAGTATTATAATATTATTTTACTTTTAAAATTTAGCTATCTCTTTTTAAGTTATATAAATAAAGGTAAAAAGGTCTTATTGTAAAAATGTATTATATATAATAAACTATAGGTTTTTATCTTGTTTATTAAGCTTACTAAATATAATCTTTACTAGCACCTCTTGTATTTAAACTAGTTAGTATAACCTTTTAAAGACTATTATTAAATCACTAAGGGTATAGTTTTATATAGCTATAGTTAAGCTTTTTATAATATATAAATAAGGCATTAGCTAGATAAAGAACTTAAAGACTGTTATTAATATTAATATATTATTAAGCTGCCCTTTTATACTAACTCTTAAGGAATAAGGCTGCTTTTTTTATAAGATCTTACTATAAAATATATATAATTCTAAATATTTATAAATTATTTACATAATATTAGGATAATCTTTTTATTTTTTTTAATGCCTTATCCCTTTACTTAAGTTATATAAATTTCATGCCTTCTTTAAAAGGCCCTAGCTATAGGACCTGGTTGCATAAATTAAAGCTAGCTTTAAAGGCATTATTAATAATAGCCCTTATTATTAATAATATAATAAGGTAAAGTAATTTATATAGCATAACTATTATACTAAAGGTTAATCTATTTTATTATATTAATATTAAATAAGATAAGACTTAAGTAAGAAAGGGGTATTATAAGTTATATTACCTAAAGCGCTAATTTTTTTAAATTTAATATTTTTTTTACTTAATATAGTAAATAGTAATAAATACTACTAGTTAAATCTTAAATAAAATATTTAAGTCTTTAACTTAATTAAGCTTAATATCTTTATACTAGATATTTATTAAGCTGCCTGGCCTTTAGTTATTAATACTACTTAAAAATATAGTATAGTAAAATTTAAGCTATATATTAAGCCTGTATAGTATATCTTTTACTTTTATTTAAACTATATTAAGGTAGAAAATAATATCTTTTATTATTATCTTAAACTTTATAAAACTTTACTTATAGAAGAGACTAAGTTTATTAACTAAATATAAGATCTATTATATTTATTATAGCTTATTAATAAAATAGCGCTAGGTCTAGGAGGAAATAGGTATAGAAATTTACTAACCTAGCCTATTTTATATACTACACCTTAGCCAGTCCCTATATTGCAAGATAAAAGAGATAAAGACTAAAATAATGCATTATCTAGATCTTTATTTTTCTTATTCTTTAATACTATTTTATTAACTTTATTAATAAGACTAACCTATATATCTATAACTATATTACTATAGTTAATAGTTTATACAAGTATATACTCCTTTAGACCCAAGCATGGTTATAATATATATAAAGATTAAATATATTCCTTTAAAACACTTAAAATATTAATTAAATACTATCTACCCCTTTATAAAGATTAATCTAGACCTTATTAAGATCTATGCCTATATCTTTAATAAAGCTAGATAGTTGCCTTTATTAATATTAATAAAGAGCGGCCAGGAGTAAGGCAGGGGAAAGCAGTACCTAACTATTACCAATTCTCCTATATCCTATTACAACAATTTTATATATCTAGGTCTATATATAAATTATTATTAAGCGGGTTCTTCTAGTATTCCTTAAGGGTGGCCTAAGCTCTCTCTTTATTAAAAGTCCATACCTAAGGCTGTTTAAATAAAAGAGGCCCTTGGGCAGGCACTATTGCATCTTTAGAAATTGACAAGGTTATAGGGACAGCCATGATATAAGTTCATATAATTATTAGCTTAAGCGAAGGCAAAATAACTTTATGTATAGATATTAGAAAGAGAAGAGGCAGGTTTATATACACCGAGTGGCTGTGGGGACTACAATAGTAGACTCCATAGCATTTGTCTACTTCTCTATCTATAGAAATGAAGGCTGTGGGGAGTACGCAAGTCATAGGAGCCAAAAGGCGCGCGCTTCTCGTAGTACTAAAATAAGGGAAAGAGGGACAGGGGAAAGTGGGTATAGTATCCATCGTCGGGCCTTGATCCCGGAGCGCTTTCACTTCCAACGTTACCTTTCGGCGGTTGGAAGGGAGGGTGGGGTGGGAGGGGGTAGGCGGTCCATCTTTGGCTCTTCGGTATCGGAGGCCAAACAAAACGGTACTGGAGTAAATAAGGACTCCACTCACTCCGTAGGAAACGGCAGTGGGCTCAACAGACAACGGAAGGGCCACGTTGGCAAAAGCTCGGGTATGTTCTATTACTAGGTTACGTACCACGTCAAGTTCTTTACTAAGGTTCAATATCTGTTGTTTTTTACGCGCCTGGGTTCCAAAATCAGCACCCTATGTCTCAGTTTTCGAAAACCCTTGAACTTGCGTAACTGCGCTAAATTAAAATAAGACTACCGTCTTATCACATGATGAAACGGTTTTTTTGTACCATTACGGTAGGATTTGGGCGTGTAATAAAATGCCTAATAGTAAATACGAAGGTGCGGCACGATCTTTTTGCCTTGCTTACATATGCACTTGCTTGAAATTTATTGGTGACGCTTGATTCTGCCTGAGTTTAGAGCTGCATTTTATGCCCGATTTCACAACAGGCAATATATTGCAATGAGTCTTCCTATTTGCACAGTTGTTTTTTCTTATTTAAACAGTTATAATCTATGCCTATATTAAAATTAATATGCCTATACTACTATTTCCATTAATCTATACTTAATTACAGTGTATAATTATAGTAGATAGTATAGTTAATTAAATATTATAATATAATACTAAGACTTTATTATTTTTTACAATCTTGCAGTACTTTAAGGGTTATTTTCTCACCCCTTTTTACTAATAGCTATATCTTCTTTTTAATATTATTAAATTCTTTAATTTCTTATAAAATTTAATAATTAAGATGCCTTCTTAAGCACGCTATTATTATTAAAGCTGTTAAAAGGCACTAGACTTAAAGAAATTATGAATTTCTATATAGAAGGCTAGTTATAGTTACTAGAAGTTATTAAGACTAGAGAAATTGCTAATTCTTTATAAAAAGATGCCTTATTGGTGATAATAACTTTATTATACATTAAGGAAGTTATTATTACTATAGAGTTAGTGCTAAAGCTATAGATTTTATTATTACTATTATTAAGGCTGTATAACTTATTTAATAACCTTATAGCCTTCTTATAGATATTTTATTATAATAATAACACTATTATTAAGACCTTGAAGAGTATTAACCTTTATAAGGTTAATAATAAGAGAATTTTTATATATTATATCTTTATTTATAATTAATTAAGGCCTTAAACTTTTATAAATATAAAAATTTAAAGAACTTTAACTTAATAACTTAATTACTTATTTAAAATTATAGTATTAATAATAAAGCATTCTAGCTAAAAGTGGTTATATTATATTAACTATTTTAATTATAACTACCTATTATTTTTTAATTTATTAATATATATAATATATTACTAGCACACCCTTGCCTAGTGTGGAAAACAGTGCTTGTTATACACTAAAGGAGCATATCTCTTATATAATATATGCTCAAGGCGCTAGGCCTTATTAAAATAAAGCTTAATTATTAAAATAAAAAGGATTCTTTTATAATTATTTATAGGCTTTATAATACTTATTTTCTTTATTTTATATAAGGCTCTTTTAAACCTATTTTCTTAAGCTTTTTTTAATTAATCTACTCTTTTTAATAATTATAAGCTTAAGTAGTATTATAAAATACTAGAAACTTTTAAAAATAACTATAATAAAGTAATTAATATAAATAATATAAATATTAATAATTCCCTTACTTAAATTAAGCTAGACTTGTTTATAAAATAGGTTAAGTAGTTTATAATACTTTATAATTTTATAATTACTAAAGGAGTTATTAAGGGATAATTAAGACTATAGCGAGATAGTAGTGCAAGCCTTATGCCTTAATAAAGAGAAACCCTAGCCTTAAGCCCTTAATCTTAAGCTTAAAAAAAAATATTTATAAAAGGCTAATTAATTAAATAAAAAGCTAAAAAAAGGTTAAAGATTAATATAATTATTATACTATCTTTATATTTAATAATAACTTTATAATTATTTTATAAAAGGTTAATAACTATATATTATTTATTATATTTTATTTTTTTTTACTTTTTTTTATAATTTTTATTTTTAATAAATTAATCTCTTTATCTTTATAAAGATAAAAAGATTATTAAAGGTAAGATAATAAAAAATTTAAGTATATTATTTATATAAATTATTAATAAAAAGTTAATAAATATATAGCTAAAACTTAAAAATATTACTTTTTAAGATAAAGATATTATAATTAAAAAACCTTAGTTTATAAAGATAAAAAAGTATAATAATTTATTTTTTTTAAAGCTATAAGCCTTTACTTTAAAAATAGTAAATTAATAAAAAAAATATAAAATAATTAAATATCTTATATTTAATTAAAGTAAAAAGGCTTTAAACTATAAATTTATTTTTTTAAATTAAAAAAAACTTAAAAAAAAGTAAATTTATAACTTAATATAAATTAAGCTTTAATTACTTAACTTAAAGTTTAAAAAAAAGTTATAAATAAAGCTTTAAATATATATTATAGATTTTAAAAAGTATTATTAATTTAATAAAAATAAATTTAATAATAAAGTTTATAAAATTTAATATATAAATAATTATTTAAAAAGTAATATAAAGCTATAATAAACCCTTTATTTTAATTAAAAATATAAAAGGTATTTAATTAAATTATATATAATTAATACCTTAGGTAATATAAAGATAATATTATAAAAAGAGGTATTTATATTTTAAAAGTAATAATAAAACTAAATACCCTTTATTAATAAGATTATAAAACCTTTTTAAGATTTTTTTTATATTTTAAAACCTTTCTTAATAAAATCTTTAAAAAATATTAAATATATTTAAGATTCTTTAAGTAATTAATAAATATAACTTTTAAATTAAAAAAAACTTAATTAATATTAAATTATTTATTATATAGTAAAAGCTTTATAATATAAATATAAAAGCTAAGGTAATAATAAGTAATAATATAAGCTTAAGATTACTTTATAATAAAAAAAGCAATAATAAGGCTTAAGTAACCTTTTTAAATTATTAATTACTATAAATTAAAGATATAAAAAAGAAAACTTAATAAAAAGTTAATAATTATTACAGGCTTAAGCTTTGCCCAAGCCTTATATAACCCAGGCCTTATAAAGGCCTAGCCCTTACCTAAGGTATTATTAACCTAGGCTTTATAAAAGCCTAGCCCTTTTTTAAGGTATACCTATTCTATAGGTATATAACTAGTAATAAAGGAATATAAAGATATAAAGACTCTTTTTTTTTTAAATATATAAATTTATATTAAAATACTTATTTATAATTATTATAAAGCTAGTTCTTTATAGTTTATATACTTTAAAAATAATAAATAAAAATAATTTAATATTAATATTAATAAGTAAAGTAACTATCTTTATAATAAAAAAACTATTATATATAATTATAATAATATATTATAAAGTAATATTACTATAATAAATAATAGCTTAATAATAAAATATAATTAATTAATAGCTTAAAGCGCCTTTACTTAACCTATTTTATAACCTACTTATACTTTATATAAATAATATATAAAAACTAGTTTAATACAAGCTACTTTTAATTAAGGACTTTTATAATAATAACCTAGCTATATTCTTTATTTAAAAATATATTATAATATATAAATTAATTATTAATAAAGAGTTTATTAATATTAATAAAGATTTATTTATTTTTTTATAATAAAACTTTATTAAAGGTATATACTTTTTAATTATAATATACTATAAATCTACTTTAAAGTTTAAAAACTATATTTTAAAAGAATTTTTAAAATACTTTATATTTATATTTACTAACCTTTATTATTAAAAAATTACTTAAATAAAACTTAAATATATTATATAATATAATAATAAATCTTTTACTATATTTTTTATTTATTTTAAATAAAAATTAACCTTAATTAATAAATTATTAAAAAATAATATTATTAAGCTAGCCTGCCTTTATTAAATACTTTTTTTAAAAAATATAAAACTATAGCTTAAAATATAGTATTTTATAAAATAATTACTATATAGTAATTAATATTTATTAAGTTATTATTATAAAGCTTAAAACTTATTACCTTAAAGAATAATTTTATTTTTATAATAAAGGTTATTATCTTTAAATTAAAAAAGCTATAAATATAAAAAAAGACTTATTTATAATTAATATAAATTTTATTAAATTATACTTTATACTTAAAAAATACTTAAAATAAAAGCTATAAAGCTATAAAAAGTAATAGTTTAACCCTTTAAATAATTACCTATAAGCTTAATAAATATTACTTAATATCTTTATTAAATATTATTAAAAAAGTAAATATATTTATTATAAAGTTAAAATATATTTTATTATAGCTTGCTTTATATAGTTAATAATTAAGTTAATAATTATTTATACTTTAAGTAATAATAAGTAAGAGAAATAAAAAAAAAGAAAAAGGTAAAGAGAGAAATACCTTATATTTAAGTTAAGTCTTTTTTAAAAGTATATTAACTTTATTATAGCTATAATATAAACTACTTTTTTAATTATAATAAAAAAGATATAAAAAATATTATAATATATAAATAAGCCTTTTTTCTTTATATTAATACTCTTTAATAATTAAAAATTCTTAAATATATAAATTAATAATAAGTATAATTATTATAAAGCTATTAGTAAAAAGGCTGCTTAAGAACTAGGTATAAAAGTAATATAAATACTTACTATATAGACTTTAATTATTATTATTAATAAGTATATAAGTTTTAAGATTTTATAAATTATTAAAGATATAATAAATATAAATAAATAATAATACTTAATATTACTTTATATTATCTTAAGCTTTTTTAAAAATATTATCTTAAGTTTATTATAAATAAAATATTATAATATTTAAATAAACCTTAATTAATATATAATTATTATTAAATTAATAACTAGCTTTATAATATTAAAAACTACTTAATAATAAAATAATCTTTTAATTATATATATTTTAAAATCTATATATATAATATTAATTTATTATAAAATATATTATTATAATATAAAGATTACTTTATTAACTATTAACTTATAAAAAATTATATAACTTTTTAATATTAATTTTAAGTCTTTTTTATTATAAGTCTTAATTAACCTTTAATAAAAGCTTTATTAATATTTTTTAATTAAGCTATATAAATTTATTAACCTTTTTAATAAAGAGAAGGCTTTTAAACTACCTCTTTATTAAAGCTAGCTTAATTATTATATTTAATTAATTAAAGATATAAATAAGTATAACCTAAACTTACCTTAAGGCTTATTATATAATATACTATAAAACTATCTCTTTAAGATTTAATATTAAATTATTAAGTTAATAAATAAAAATTAAATCTATACTAGCTCTTTTTTAATAATTACCTTTATTTTATTTATTAAAAAGGCTAAAAGTAATTAAAGATTTTATATTAATTATTATACTTTAAATAAAGTTATAATATAAGATTACTATCCTTTACTTTTAATAAAAAAACCCTTTACTCTTTCTTAAAGGCTTGCTAGTTTATAAAGTTAAATATTAAGTTAGCCTTTTACTAGCTATAAATTATAAAAAAAAGGAATACTTTATTATATTCTAGACTTAATTTAAATTATTTAAAGAATTAATTATCTTTTTTAATTTAGCTAGTATATTTATTATTTTTTAATAATATATTAATAAAATATTAAAAAATACCTTTAATAATTTTACTATAGCTTACCTTAATAATATCTTAATATATTTTAATAAAAGCTATAAAGACTATATATATAAAGTTAAGACTACTTTATATAAGTTTATATAAGCTAGCTTAAATATTAATATTAATAAATATACCTTTATAATAAAAAAAGTTAAGTACTTAAGTTATATTATTTAAGTAAATAAGTTTATTTACTTTAATTTTAAAAAAATTATTATAATTAAAGATTAAAAACCCTTTATATAAATTAAAGGTATTTAAAGCTTTTTAACTTTTATTAACTTTTATTATAAATTTATCTTTAACTTTATATAAATTATTAAGCTTTTTATATAGTTTATTTAAAAAAATATTTTATTTACTTAAAATAATAAAGTTAATATAGCCTTTAATATACTTAAAATTACTTTTATTTTATATTTAATCTTAATTTAATAAAACCTTAAAAAAGATATAGTCTTTAAAGTAGATTTATTTAAATAAGCTTTAAAAAGGTATTTTTTTTAATTTAATAAAAATAATATCTTATACCTAGTTATATATTATTCTACCTTTTTTTTTAATAAAATAAAATTATATTATTTATAATAAAAAGCTTTTTATTATTATTTTTTATTTAAATACTTAAAAAGCTAAATTATAAAGTATAGCTTGCCTTTTTTATATATATATTAACTATAAAAACTTAAAGTACTTTCTTTATCTTTAATTAATCTTTAAGTAATAAGCTTATTAAGTTAAACTCTTTTTTTAATTTAATTATTATTTTTAATTTTATTTTAAATTATAAATAAAGTAGTTTAATACTTTTTTATATTAATAACTAAATAAAGCTAAAAAGCCTTAAGTAAGTAAAATCTTTTCTTTTTTAAATATTTTTATTATTATAATATAAAACTTAACTAAAGATAAGCTAACCTTACTTTTATTTATCTTTATTAAAAATAATACCTTTTTTTTAATTAATATTACTTTATTTTAAAATACTTATTTTTAAAAGCTTTAAAATTAAAGTATAGTTAAAGATATATTTTATAATTAATAATTAATAATTATATATAGTAATTTATAAAAGTTCTTTAAAAAAGTAATAATTAAAAAGTAAATAAAAAATTATAATATTAATACTTAAGGTATATTTATATATTAAAGCTGCTTTTAACTCTTAAATTAAAAACCTTTTATTATTATTATTATTTAATATATATATAACTTTTTTATAATAAAATACTTAAAGAAAAATATTACTTTTTATTTACTTTAATATTTTTATTATTAAGATAGTATATTATAATCTATAGTATAGTTTATTTATAATTATTATTATTATAATAACTATATATTATATAAATAATATTAAAGCTTTTTATAATTACTTTTTATTATAAATAGATTTTAAAAGTAAATCTTTATAAACTTTATAATAAATCTTTTAATATAGATTAATAATAATTTAAAATTTTTTATAGTTATTATAAATAAGCTATTAAAATATATCTAGCTAAAGGTAATATACTTAATATTAATAAAGGCCTATATATAGTATTTTAAAGATTATTAATAATATTTTTATAAGTTTTTTTTTTAAATTATTAATAATAAAGGATTAAATTAAGTAAGATATTTTTAAATAATACTTTATAAATTAATTAAAGTTAAATAACTCTTTTTTATAATATACTATCTTTAAATTAATAATAATATAAAGTAACTTAATTAAAAGGTTTAAGTTATTTTATATATTATAATCTCTTTTATATAATATAACTAGCTTAAGCACTTACTAACTTACTAACTTGCCTTTAATAAATAAAACTTATTAATATTAAATATAAGCTTAAATAACCTTTTTAATAAATAAATATATTTATAATAAGTATTACCTTTTTAAAAAGTAAAGTACTAATATTTTTTTATTATTTTAAAAAAGATATAAAGCTTGCTTAAGCTATAATAGCTTTTACTTAATAATAATATTAATAAAAAGATATTAATTATAGCTAGTATTTAATAAAGTATTATTAAGTTAATAATAAAATATAATTATTATTATAATATATAAAAATAAACTACCTTAATAAAAAACTTAATTAACTATATATAAAATATATTATTATAATAATCCTTTTTTTTTTATTATAAAGCTAAATATCTTTAATAATATTTACCTTACCTTTTATATAAGCTTTATAAAAAAAGCTGCCTATAACCTATTATTATCTTAAATTTTATTAAACTTTAAGCTAAGCTTAATTTAAATATACTTAAAAAGTTAAGTAAAGTTAATAAAGAAATATATAATAAAATATATACTAGCTATTAAAAACTACTATAGCTATAGCTAAAAGCGCTAGGTACTAGTTAAATAAACAGGCTATAATATACTTATATAAAAGCTATTAAAATAATTATAAAATACTATAGTATTAAATTAATTTAAAGTAGCTTAAAGTAATATAATATAAATTAATAAACTTATTTTCTTTAAGTATTATATTTTAAATTTAAATTAATTATAATAAAATAATATTATAAATAGTGCTATATATAATAATATTACTTTTTTAATAATATATTAAAAAGTATAATAAAGGCTAAAAGGCACTATATATATTTTTATTACTATATAAAAAATAAACTAAAAGTAGGTTTATTATTATTATTATCTTTAATAAATAAAGGCAGTATTAATATAGTAAGCACTAGTACTTGCTGAATTATATAAAGAAATATTTATATTATATTAAATATTAATATAACTTTATATTATTTTAATATAAATATAATTAATAATATTAATATTAATAAGTATTAATTATTATAAAGCTATATTACTTTATTTTATTAATATTAAGCCTTTTTCTTTAATATATAAAACTTATTTTCTTTTTTATCTTTATTATTTAATAATAATAAAAAAAGAAGTTATTATTAAAAAAAAGGCAGGGCAGGCTTATTATACTCTTACCTTAATTATTATTTATAATTACTATAATGCTTATTTAAGCTTAATAAGGTATAGAATATTTTTTAATTATTAATATAAAACTTTATAATATTTTTTAAAGGGTTTTTTTAAGCTTTTTAAAATAATATTAAAAAAGGTTAATAATACTTATTATAAGGTTAATAAATTATAAATATATATTAAGTATAATATTAAAGGTATTAATAATTTATATTATTTACTGCCTTTATTTAAGTATTTCAATATTACCCTTAGTTAAGATTATTATATTACCTTTTTTAATTATAAATAAAGTATTTTTTATTAAAATAATAAAAGTATTAAAAGTATAAGTAGATTAAAGCTAGATAAGGCTTAACTTAATAATAATAAGTATTTTTATTTATATTTAATTAAGTATTATAAACTTAATAAATAATTTTACTTTAATACTTTTTATATCTTTAACCTTTATTATAGTAAATATTAAAATATACCTACCTTAATTAATAATATATTATAGGTTATATAGTGCTTATTATAATATTAAATTTATTATTAATTAACTTTTAACTTAAGAATAGAATTAATGCTTATTAAGATATATTTTATAGCTATAGTATAATAAAATAAAAGAGTTAGGTAAGAGGTAGTAATAATAGGTTATATTACTAAACTAAAGCTTAAGGAGCTATCTTCTTTTTATACTCTTTAAGGGCTTTATAATTAAAAAAGGATTAAAGCTATAAAAAAAAGATTAAGCTTTATTATTAATTAAGCTAACTAATTAAGCTTAACTATAGTAAAGGAGGTTAATTAATAAAGACTAGTTAATAAATTAAGGCTAAATATAGCTTAATAATCTATTAAGCTAAATTTCTTTTATAAAAAGGTAGTAAGCTACTATAAGCAATAATATTATTATATTATTCCCCCTTTTTATAATAATTACCTTAATTATTATATATAAATAATATAATACTAATCTAGTTATAAAGCCCTTTTAAAGGCCTTTTTTTAAGTATTAATGATTTTTTTATTTATAATACTTTATTAATATAAGTTATTATATTAATTAATATAAGCCTTATATAAAGTGCCTTTATTTATTATAGTTAGTTAACTTAATCTTTATATTTATTTATTTTATAGTATTTTATAATATAAAAAAAAAGGCTTTTTTATTTTTTTTTTATAGTCTTTAAGTTTTTTATATTTTTCTTTATAATACTTTAAGTATAAAAAAGTTTTATAACCTTTTTAATACTTAAAAAAATATATTAATAAACCTTAATATAATATTATAGCTATACTATAAACTATCTTATTAATTATTAATAATATACTTACTACCTTTATTATATAAATATTATAAATTTAAATATATTAATATTTTATTAAGGTTTTTTTATAATTATTACTTAAGATTATTATTTATAGTATAATATTATTATTATATAATATAAAGCTTATATTATATTTAATAATAATTATACCTTATTTATAGTTTACCTTCTCTTTCTTTAAAAAGCCTTAGTTAATTATTAACTAGTCCTCTTGCTTTATTATAGCAAGCTGTTTTTTAACTTAATTAATAACTTAACCTTTTTAAAGATTAATATAATAAGCTAGGTAATAATTCTTAATCTTTTAAAGCAAGGGATACTATATATATAGCTTATTTTTATATAATATAATAAGGTTTTATAGCAGTAGTATATAATCTTTATATTATTTTTAATTACTTTAATTAAATATATTAATTTAAGTATAGCTTTTTAAGTTTAAAAAAGAGTTTAATTATAAATTAAAATACTTATTTTTATTTTATTTTATAATAAAAAGCCTTTACTTTATAAAAATACCTTTATTCTTTATTATATATCCCTCTTTCTATATATAAGCTAAGCCTTAAGGTTTTACTTAATTAATATTATTATTATTAAGCTTTTATAATATTAAAGACTTAAATAATAATTACTTTAAAGTAAGATCTTATTATATAAATAAAATATTATTAATTTTATTACCTTTTTTTAAAAAATTTAAATTATATTCTTTAATAAATTACTTTTTATAATATTTTTAAAGTAATTAAAGGTATTTTAATAATAAAGATAGTAAACTTTATAAACTATATTTAGTTATTTAATTTATTATTAAACTTAAGTATACTTATTTAATGCTTTAGTTATTAAGTCAAGGTTATTATAGATTTATTTAAGCTTTTTAAGTATTTTTTTATAGCTAAAGCTTTATATATAAGCCTTTATTATTAATTACTTTATTATTATTAATATAGCTAGATTTTTTTAAGTATTATTAATATTATACTTTCTTTTTTATTTTTTTTAATCTAGCTTATATATAATCTTTTAGCTAAAGTAAGGGTATTTATATTATTTTTATAAACTTATTAATTATATTCTATAAGCTACCTAGCTTATTTAATAAAATAATAAACTTTTCTTTTTATTTTCTTATTATTTTTAATCTTTTTTACTTTTTATTATTCTTTAAGGTTATTTAAGTTAAGTATTATTAAGGGTTTAATTAAGCTTTTTTTTTAAGTTTTTATAGCTTAAGGAGGTTAATATAAAAGATATTATAAATACTTAAATATTTTTTAAGTAGTATAAGTCTATAGGCTTATTTATTAAATCAAGCAGTAATATAAAAAGGCTTTATATATTTAAGTATAAGTTTTTTTTTTCTTTCCTTAACTTTAAGGTTCTTAATTAATAATACAATAAAGTCTTTTATATTTAGCTCTAAGGGTTTATACTTTTTATTATAATAAAATACCTGCTTTTTAACTATAATTTATTATTAAATCTTTAATTATTTATATATTGTTTTTAACTTTTTAATATATTATTTTATATTTAGCGCCTTCTCTTTATAAATAGTAGCTTTATTATTAAAGTCTTAAATATAAAAGTTAAGGTTTATATTTATAAAGGCTATAAAGGGAGATATTTTAATAATAATGTTTTATATTATATTTAAGTAATATTAAGTTAATATTAATAAATAAGGCTATATTGCTTATTCTTTATTAATAAAGTAATAAAAATAATACTTAATAACTTAATTTATTTATTTTATTTATTTATTAATTTAAAGGTAAAATGCTATAGATAGTCTTTATATTATTTTTAATATATAGTAAAGCTTTAACTAAAATTTATTTATAAATATTAAGCTATAGTTATTTATAATTCTTTATATAAAGCTAAAGATTATTTTTATTTAGCTATAGAATAATATTATAAAGTTTATTATAGTAATAGTATTATTAATAAAAAAGTATAGTAAATACTTTATAAATTAATTTATAATAATTAAAATTATATTAACTTTTTTAATCTTAAAAAAAGTAAAAGGCAGGCTTATAATAAAGTTTATTAAGACCTTTTTTTAAGGTTATAAAAAAAGTAATAAAGATTTAAGCTTATTATATAGCTTATACCTTTTTAATATACTTTTTTAATAAGGCTTATAAATTTATATATACTTTTTTATATCTTTATTTATAAATAATTAAAAAAACTTCCTTTAAATAAAATTAAGGGTTTATATTATATTAAAGTACTTAATAAAATAATTATTATAATAAAGATTAATTATTTTATTTTTTATACTTTTTTTAATATAAAAATATAATTATAATACTATAAAATACTTTTTATATTTATTAACTAAGTATTATTCCTTTAATATAGCTTTATTATTACTTCTTTAATAATTTAATATTATATCTTTAAGTTTTTTACTTAAAGGTCTTTAATAAAAAATAATAATAATTAAAATGCTTTTTCTTTATATACTATTTCTTTATAAAGTATAGTTTTAATTAATTCTTTTAAAAAAAGCTTTTTATAATAAAGTATCCTTTTAGCTTAATTAATTAATTATTTAAGATTTAAAAAGGTTATACTTTTTAACCTTTTAACTTAAGATATTATACTTATTAAAGATATTTTATTATATTAATTACAAGCCTTAAGTATTTTACTTTATAAAAATATTTTATTATACTTAAACTAGCTAAAAATATAAGCTTTTTTAATTATTTTTAATTTTTTATTATACTTTTTATAATATATTAATATTATAATAATACTTTATATTAAAATAAGCTTTTTCTTAAGATTAAGTAATAGCTTTTTATTCTTTAATATTAAGGTTTTATAATTTAATCTTTTTAATAAAGTATTAATAAAGTTACTTTTTTTTAATTTATATTTAATAATAAAATTAAAAAAGGTAAGGTATATATATTATCTTACTTACTTTTTTAATAACTTTAATTAATATATAAATATTTATAAATTTTTATAATTTAATAAAACCTTTATAAAGTTCTTTACTTTTTTAATATAGTATTATTAATATTTAAATAACTTAATAATTATAAATATTTTTTAATTTAATATTTTATAATTAAGTTTAACTTTATTAAACTTCTTTAATTAAAAAGCTATTAAATAATACTTTTTTTTTATTAAATTAAAAAAGTATATTAATTATTATAAACTTAAAAGTATTAATCTTTATTTAAATTTATAATTATAAATTAAAATATTATAAAAAAGGTATTATTTAAAAAGTATCTTTAAGTTAATAAAATGCCTTTATTATTATAAAGTCTAGTTAAAGAAGCCTAGGCTTTTTCTTATTCTTAATATTATTAAGTAAGGCTATAACAAAGGTTATTATCTTTAAATAACCTTTAATAAAGCATTAATAAAAGTTATAAAATCTAAAAAAGATTTATATTTCTTTATAGCTTTAAAAAGGCTTTTAACTTATAATAGTCTTTATTTATTAAAAGTTTATTAAATTACTTTTATTTAATAAATAAATTTAAAAAACTTAATTTAATCTTAATAAAATATATATTTTAAAGGTTTTATATATAGCTTTACTTTTTATAATTATTTAAAGACTTATTTAATATAGTTAATATATTTATTATAAATGTTTAAGAAAATAAAGATATTATTTAATATACTATATAAATAGTATTTAATAATTTATATAGTACTTTATAAATAAAATATTAAAATATATTAAAGGCATTAATAAATTTAAAGAGTATTATAAAGTATTTATAATATTTATATTATATTTAAATTTTTTTTTAATTTAAATATAATAATAAGTATATTTAATATTAATCTTTATAAAATATTTTATACTTAAAATATAGTTTAAGATCTTTAAAATTAAAAAAAAAGAAAGTAATAATTCTTTTTTATTACTTTATTAAGGCCTTAATAATTAATATAAAAATAAAGAGTTTTATCTTTTTTTAATATAAAAAAAATTAAATTATTTATAAAGCTTTATAATAATTAAATCCTTTTTTTTAAAAAGTTTTTTTAAAGTATTTTTAAAGTTTTTTTAACTTTTTAAAAAATAAAAAGTAAATAAATCTATAAAGTGGTTTTATATTTAAAAATAGGTTAATTATATAATTACTTAATTAATAAAAAGATAAAATACTTAATTTTTTAAAGTTAAATATTTTTATAAAGTTAAAGAGTTTAATAAAGATATTATTAAGGTCTTAAAGCCTTATCTCTTTATCTTTATTAAGTAAAAAAAGGTTATTAAGTATAATTATAATTAAATAAATATAAGCTATTTATTTATAAACTTTTTAAAATTTATAAAGTTATATAACTTTAATCTATTTTTAATTAAGCTTAAACTATTACTTTTAATTTTAAGGTATAAAGTAGATTTTTTTATTAATTAAGGTTAATATCTTTAAGAGTATTAAGGCTTTATAAAAATATAAATTATAATTAATATTAAGGTAATAATAAATAAAATATTAAGTAATCTTTTTTAAATTTATAAAGTTAATAAAGATTACTTAAGTACTATAATATAAAATAGTTAAGTTATTAAAAACTTTAAGTTTTATATTTTTTATTAAGACTTATTAATAACCTTACTTTTTTTATAAATTATATATTACTAAAGTTAACCTTATTATTATTATTTAAGTTTATATAAAACTTAATAAAGTTTAAGTTTTTTATTATAATTAAAGTATTAAAGTATTTTTTTACTTTAATATTTTTATTATTAATTATAATAATAATATATATTTTAATTTTTTTATATTTATAATTTTATTTATTAACTTTACTTAAATAATAATTTATAAAATAATATAAAACTTTATAAATAAAATAAATACCTTTTTAGCTTTTATTTTTATTTTTATTATAAAGCTTAACTTTAATTAAAATATAGTTAAAATTTAATAATTAATTATTAAAGTATTATTAATAATACTTTTTTTTTATATATAAAAAAAGTCTTTAACTTTTTATTTTAAAGCTATATAATAAAAGTTATTTTAATACTTTATTATTAAAGAGATAATTTTTTTTTTAAATTTTTAAAAGTAATTACTTTATTTTTTAATATAGTTTTAAAAAAAGAAAAAGAGTTAATTATAATAAATTAAAATATAGTTTTTTTTATTAAAAAAAAGAAATTATTTTTTAATAAGTTTAAATAAATATAAAATTTATAAAAAGATTAATTTTTTTATTAATAAGCTTTATAAAAAATAAAAAATAAAATAAGCTTTTAATAAATAAAGTTTTTAAATAACTTAATATTTTATTTTTTAAAGTATTCTTAATCTTTTTTTTAATCTTTTTTTTATTATAAAGTTTATTTATTAAAGTAGTATTCTTATTTTATATAAGCTTTATTATTTATATTATTAAAGATTTAAAAGACTTTATAAATTTTTTTTTATATTTATAAAGGGTATTTTTAAAAAAAGTATTATAAATTATTTAATTATTTATTTTAAAGGTATAAGTTTACTTTAATTATTATATACTAAATATTCTTAACTTTAATTTTTTTAACTTTTTTTAAAAAAGTTATTAATTTTTTTTACTTTTTTTTAATTTAAAAAGGCTTTTTTTATCTTAAAGTTTAATATAAAGTTTTTTTATTTATTTTTAAAGTATTTTTAATTTTTTAAATTATTTTATATAAGTTATTTTTTTAAGGTTTTTTAATATTATTATTAAAGCATTAAATATTTTATTTATTAAGTAAGGCCTTTATATTTTCTTTTTTAAATTAAAAAAAGTTTTTATTTTTTTTATTAACTTTAAGGGGTTATATAGATATAATACTATAGGTATAGGTTTTATAATATTATTATAGGTTTTTATTATTATTATTATTTTAAATAATTTATAATAAAAAAGCTTTAAAATATAATAAAATAAAAAAGTTAAGTAAAAAGTAATAATAATAAATTATATTATTAAATTAAAGCTTAAAAAGCTATTTTTTTTTATACTTTTTAAAAGCTTTATAATTAAAAAAAGATTAAAGTTATAAAAAAAAGACTAAGCTTTATTATTAATTAAGTTAATTAATTAAGCTTAACTATAATAAAAAAGGCTAATTAATAAAGATTAATTAATAAATTAAGGCTAAATATAGCTTAATAATTTATTAAGTTAAATTTCTTTTATAAAAGGGCAGTAAGCTGCTGCAGGCAGTAGTATTATTATATATAGCTATAGCTAGGGATATATTGTTTTATTTTATTATTATTTATTAATTACTTAATATATAAATAATAAGGATAATTAGTTTATATTAAGGGCTATATATTTTTATTATTGAAATTTCTTTTTATTAAGTAAGGGTTAATAGCCCTTTAGTATTTTTACTATATTATAATAATACTACTGTTTATAATAGTTTATTGCCTTTTTATAAAAGAAGTTTAACTTAATAAATTATTAAGCTATATTTAGCCTTAATTTATTAACTAGTTTTTATTAATTAGCCTTCTTTATTATAGTTAAGCTTAATTAATTAACTTAATTAATAATAAAGTTTAGTTTTTTTTTTATAGCTTTAATCCTTTTTTAATTATAAAGCCTTTAAAAAGTATAAAAAAAATTAACTTTTTAAGCTTTAATTTAATAATATAATTTATTATTATTATTTTTTATTTAATTTTTTTTTATTATATTTTAAAGCTTTTTTATTATAAATTACTTAAAAAAGTAATAATAATAAAAACTTATAATAATATTATAAAGTATATATTTATAATATTATAAAATCTCTTTAAATTTATAAAAAAAAATAAAAATCTTTTTTAATTTTTTAAAAAAAAATAAAAGCTTTATTTAATAAATAAAATATTTAATATTTTTATAATAATATTAAAAAAGCTTAAAATAAAATAACTTAATTAAAATAACTTAAAGAATTAAAAATACTTTAAAAATAAATAAAAAAACTTTATATTAAACTTTAAAATAAAAAAAGCTTTTTTAAATTTAAAAAAAATTAATAAAAAGTTAATAACTTTTTTAAAAAAAATAAAAAAAAAATTAAAGTTAAAAATATTTAATATATAATAATTAAAGTAAATTTATATTTTTAAAATAAATAATTAAATAATTTATAATATCTTTTTAAAAATACTTTTTATAAATATAAAAAAAACTTTTATAAAGTCTTTTATATCTTTAATAATATAAATAATAAAGCTTATATAAAATAAAAATATTACCTTAATAAATAAACTTTATAATAAAAAAAAATTATAAAAAAAATTAAAAATACTTTAAAAAATAAAATAATAAATTATTTAAAGACTTTATTTATTAAAAGTTTATTTTATTTTTTATTTTTTATAAAGCATATTAATAAAAAAAACTAGTTTTTTTATAAATTTTATATTTATTTAAACTTATTAAAAAAATAATTTTTTTTATTAAAAAAAAACTATACTTTAATTTATTATAATTAACTTTTTTTTTTAAAAAATAAATTATATTAAAAAAATAAAATAATTATTTTTTAAAGATTTATAAAAAAATTATTTTTTAAAGATTTATAAAAAAATTATTTTTTTAATAATAAAGTATTAAAATAATCTTTATTATATAGCCTTAAAGTAAATAATTAAAGACTTTTTTTATATATAAAGAAAAAAGCTTTATTAATAATACTTTAATAATTAATTATTAAACTTTAACTATATTTTAATTAAAGTTAAGGTTTATATTAAAAATAAAAATAAAAACTTAAAGAGTATTTATTTTATTTATAAAGCCTTAAGCTATTATATAAATTATTATTATAATTTAATTAATAAATAAAATAAAAAAAATAAAAAATAATTAAAGTAACTACCTTTATTATAGTTAATAATAAAAATATTAAAGTAAAAAAATACTTTAATACTTTAATTATAATAAAAAACTTAAACTTTATTAAGTTTTATATAAACTTAAATAATAATAATAAAGTTAACTTTATTAATATATAATTTATAAAAAAGTAAGGCTATTAATAAGTCTTAATTAATATAAAGAACTAGCCTTATAGTGACTATAAATAAGTATTTTAATATAAATTTATATACTTAAGGAGAAGAAGAGCTTATATATTTTTATATTTTTTTATAATTAATTATATACCTATAGAATAAGTATACCTTAAAAAAGGGCTAGGCCTTTATAAAGCCTAGGCTAGTAATACTTTAAGTAAGGGCTAGGCCTTTATAAAGCCTAGGTTAATAATACCTTAAGTAAGGGCTAGGCCTTTATAAAGCTTAGGTTATATAAGGCTTAAGTAAAGCTTAAGCTTATAATATACCCTCCTTCTCTTTATATTATTTTTAAAAAGCCTTTAAGTAAATCTATTATTTATTATAATAATACTACTGCCTGCAGTAGTTCACTGCCCTTTTATAAAAGAAGTTTAGCTTAATAAATTATTAAGCTATATTTAGCCTTAATTTACTAACTAATCTTTATTAATTAACCTCCTTTACTATAGCTAGGCTTAATTAATTAACTTAATTAATAATAAGGCTTAATCTTTTTTTTATAGCTTTAATCCTTTTTTAACTATAAAGCCTTAAAAAAGTATAAAAAAAAATAACTTTTTAAGCTTTAATTTAATAATATAATTTATTATTACTGCCTTTTATTTAACTTTTTTATTTTTATTATATTTTAAAGCTTTTTTATTATAAATTACTTAAGAAAGTAATAATAATAAAAACCTATAGTAATATTATAAAACCTATATTTATAATATTATAAAACCCCTTTAAGTTTATAAAAAAAAATAAAGACTTTTTTTAACTTAAAGAAAAAGATATAAAAGCCTTGCTTAATAAATAAAATATTTAATGCCTTTATAATAATATTAAGAAGGCTTAAAATAAAATAACTTAATTAAAATAACTTAAAAAACTAAAAATACTTTAAAAATAAATAAAAAAACTTTATATTAAACTTTAAAATAAAAAAAGTTTTTTTAAGTTAAAAAAAAAAAGGTAATAAAGGGTTAGTAACTTTTTTAAAAAAAAAAAATTAAGGTTAAGAATATTTAATATATAATAGTTAAAGTAAACTTATATCTTTAAAATAAATAATTAAATAATTTATAATACTTTTTTAAAAATACTTTTTATAAATATAAAAAAGACTTTTATAAAATCCTTTATATCTTTAATAATATAAATAATAAAGCCTATATAAAATAAAAATATTACTTTAATAAATAAACTTTATATTAAAAAAAAGACTATAAAAAAAACTAAGAATACTTTAAGGAATAAAGTAATAAGTTACTTAAAGACTTTATTTATTAAAAGCTTATTTTATTTTCTACCCT
>JAIWOZ010000028.1:0-25001 GCA_020631695.1 Trichoderma cornu-damae
TATAAAGGCCTAGCCCTTACCTAAAGTATTACTAGCCTAGGCTTTATAAAGGCCTAGCCTTTTTTTAAAGTATACTTATTTTATAAATATATAATTAATTATAAAAGAATATAAAGATATATAAACTCTTTTTTTTTTAAGTATATAAATTTATATTAAAATACTTATTTATAATTATTATAAAGCTAGTTCTTTATTATTTATATACTTTAAAAATAATAAATAAAGATAATTTAATATTAATATTAATAAATAAAGTAATTATCTTTATAATAAAAAAATTATTATATATAGTTATAATAATATATTATAAAGTAGTATTACTATAATAAGTAATAGCTTAATAATAAAATATAGCTAATTAATAGCTTAAAGTACCTTTATTTAACTTATTTTATAACCTACCTATACTTTATATAAATAATATATAAAAATTAATTTAATATAAACTACTTTTAGTTAAAGATCTTTATAATAATAACCTAGCTATATTCTTTATTTAAAGATATACTATAGTATATAAGCTAGTTATTAATAAAGAGTTTATTAATATTAATAAAGATTTATTTATTTTTTTATAATAAAACTTTATTAAAGGTATATACTTTTTAATTATAGTATATTATAAATCTACTTTAAAGTCTAAAAACTATATTTTAAAAGAATTTTTAAAATACTTTATATTTATATTTATTAACCTTTATTATTAAAAAATTACTTAAATAAAACTTAAATATATTATATAATATAATAATAAATCCTTTATTATATTCTTTATTTATTTTAAATAAAAATTAGCCTTAACTAGTAGGTTATTATAAAATAATATTATTAAGCTAGCCTGCATTTATTAAATACTTTTCTTAAAAATATAAAATTATAGCCTAAGATATAGCATTTTATAAAATAATTACTATATAATAATTAATACTTATTAAGCTATTATTATAAAGCTTAAAATCTATTACCTTAAAGAATAGTTTTATTTTTATAATAAAGGCTATTACCTTTAGGCTAAAAGAGCTATAAATATAAAAAGAAACTTATTTATAATTAATATAAACTTTATTAAATTATACCTTATACTTAAAAAATACTTAAAATAAAAACTATAAAGCTATAAAAAGTAATAGTTTAACCCTTTAAATAATTATCTATAAGCTTAATAAATATTACTTAATATTTTTACTAAATATTATTAAAAAGGTAAATATATTTACTATAAGGCTAAGATATACTTTATTATAGCCTGCCTTATATAGCTAGCAACTAGGCTAATAGCTATCTATACTTTAAGCAATAATAAATAAAAAGAATAAAAAAAGGAAAAAGGTAAAAAAAAAAATGCCTTATTTTTAAATTAAGTCTTTTTTAAAGGCTTATTAACTTTTTTATAGCTATAATATAAACTACCTTTTTAATTATAATAAAAAAAATATAAAAGATATTATAATATATAGATAAGCCTTTTTTCTTTATATTAATACTTTTTAATAATTAAAAATTCTTAAATATATAAATTAATAATAAGTATAATTATTATAAAGCTATTAATAAAAAAACTATTTAAAAATTAAATATAAAAGTAATATAAATACTTACTATATAGACTTTAATTATTATTATTAATAAGTATATAGGTTTTAAGATTTTATAAATTATTAAAGGTATAATAAATATAAATAAATAGTAATGCTTAATATTGCTTTATATTATCTTAAGCTTTTTTAAAAATATTATTTTAAGCTTGCTATAGATAAAATATTATAGTATTTAAATAAACCTTAATTAATATATAATTATTATTAAATTAATAACTAGCTTTATAATATTAAAAATTATTTAATAATAGAATAATCTTTTAGTTATATATATCTTAAGATTTATATATATAGTATTAATTTATTATAAAATATATTATTATAATATAAAGGTTACTTTATTAATTATTAATTTATAAGAAATTATATAACTCTTTAATATTACTTTTAAGTCTTTTTTATTATAAATCTTAATTAACCTTTAGTAAGAGCTTTATTAATATTTTTTAATTAAGCTATATAAATTTATTAACCTTTTTAATAAAAAGAAAGCCTTTAAGCTGCCTTTTTATTAAAGCTAGCTTAATTATTATATTTAATTAATTAAGGATATAGATAAGTATAACTTAAACCTTCTTTAAGGCTTATTATATAATATACTATAAAACTATCTTTTTAAGATTTAATATTAAATTATTAAGTTAATAAATAAAGGTTAGATTTATACTAGCTTTTTTTTAATAACTGCTTTTATTTTACTTATTAAAATAGCTAAGGGTAGTTAAAGATTTTATATTAATTACTATATTTTAAATAAAATTATAATATAAGACTACTATCTCTTGCCTTTAATAAAAAAAACCCTTTACTTTTTTTTAAAAAGCTTACTAGTTTATAAAGTTAAATATTAAGTTAGCCTTTTATTAACTATAAATTATAAAAAAAGAAAAATACCTTATTATATTTTAAATTTAATTTAAACTATTTAAATAGCTAGTTATTCTTTTTAATTTAATTAATATACTTATTACTTTTTAATAATATATTAATAAAATATTAAAGAATACCTTTAATAACTTTATTATAACTTACTTTAATAATATTTTAATATATTTTAATAAGAGTTATAAAGACTATATATATAAGGTTAAGGCTACTTTATATAAGCTTATAAAAGCTAGCTTAAATATTAATATTAATAAGTATACTTTTATAATAAAAAAAGTTAAATATTTAAGTTATATTATTTAAGTAAGTAAGTTTATTTACCTTAACCTTAAAAAGATTATTATAATTAAAGATTAAGAACCCTTTATATAGGTTAAAGATATCTAGAGCTTTTTAAGTTTTATTAACTTTTATTATAAATTTATCCTTAACTTTATATAAATTATTAAGCCTTTTATATAGCTTATTTAAAAAAATATCTTATTTACTTAAAATAATAAAATTAATATAGCTTTTAATATACTTAAGACTACCTTTATTTTATACTTAATCTTAGCTTAATAAAACTTTAAAAAAGATATAGTTCTTAAAGTAAATTTATTTAAATAAGCTTTAAAAAGGTGCTTTTTTTAATTTAATAAAAATAATATTTTATACTTAATTATATATTATTTTACCCTTTTTTTTTAATAAAATAAAATTATATTATTTATAATAAAAAGCTTTTTATTATTATTTTTTATTTAAATACTTAAAAAGTTAAATTATAAAGTATAGCTTGCCTTTTTTATATATATATTAACTATAAGAACCTAAAGTACTTCTTTTATCTTTAATTAATCTTTAAGTAGTAAGCCTGCTAGGCTAAACTCTTTTTTTAATTTAATTATTATTTTTAATTTTACTTTAAATTATAAATAAAGTAGCTTAATACTTTTTTATATTAATAACTAAATAAAGCTAAAGAGCCTTAAATAAGCTAAGTCTTTTTTTTTTTTAAGTATTTTTATTATTATAATATAAAACCTAGCTAAGGATAAATTAATCTTACTTTTACTTATTTTTATTAAAGATAATACCTTTTTTTTAATTAGTATTACTTTATTTTAAAATACTTATCTTTAAGAGCTTTAAGATAAAGGTATAGCTAAAGATATATTTTATAGCTAGTAGTTAATAATTATATATAATAACTTATAAAAGTTCTTTAAGGAAGTAATAATTAAAAAGTAAATAAAAGATTATACTATTAATACTTAAGGTATATTTATATATTAAAGCTATTTTTAACTTTTAAATTAAAAACCTTTTATTATTATTATTATTTAATATATATATAACTTTTTTATAATAAAATATTTAAAAAAGAATATTACTTTTTATTTACTTTAATACTTTTATTATTAAGATAGTATATTATAGTCTATAGTATAGTTTATTTATAATTATTATTATTATAGTAGTTATATATTATATAAATAATATTAAGGCTTTTTATAACTACTTTTTATTATAAATAGATTTTAAAAGTAGATCTTTATAGACTTTATAGTAGATTTTTTAATATAGATTAATAATAATTTAAAAATTTTTATAGTTATTATAAATAAGTTATTAAAGTATATTTAGCTAAAAGTAATATACTTAATATTAATAAAGGCCTGTATATAGTATTTTAAAGATTATTAATAATATTTTTATAAGTTTTTTTTTTAAATTATTAATAATAAAGGATTAGATTAAGTAAGATATTTTTAAATAATACTTTATAAGCTAGTTAAAGTTAAGTAATTCCTGTTTATAGCTTATTACTCTTAGATTAATAATAATATAAAGCAGGTTAATTAAAAAGTTTAAGTTATTTTATATATTATAATCTCTTTTATATAATATAACTAGCTTAAGCACTTACTAGCTTACTAGCTTGCTTTTAATAAATAAAACTTATTAATATTAAGTATAAACTTAAATAACCTTTTTAATAAGTTTAATATTAACTTTATTTAATAAGTAAATATATTTATAGTAAGTATTACCTGTTTAAAGGGCAGGGTAATAGTATTTTTTTACTGCTTTAAAGAAAGTATAAAGCTAGCTTAAGCTATAATAGCCTTTACTTAATAATATTAATAAAAGAATATTAACTATAGTTAATACTTAATAAAGTATTATTAAGTTAATAATAAAGTATAGTTATTATTATAATATATAAAAATAAACTACTTTAATAAAAAACTTAATTAACTATATATAAAATATATTATTATAATAATCCTTTCTCTTTTTATTATAAAGTTAAATATCTTTAATAATATCTACCTTACTTTTTATATAAACTTTATAAAAAAAGCTGCTTATAACCTATTACTATCTTAAGTTTTATTAAACTTTAAGCTAGGCTTAATCTAGGTATATTTAAAAGGTTAAATAAAGTTAATAAAGGAATATATAATAGAATATATACTAGTTATTAAGAATTACTATAGCTATAGTTAAAGGTACTAAGTATTAATTAAATAAGCAGGCTATAATATATTTATATAAAAACTATTAAAATAATTTTAAAATACTATAGTATTAAATTAATTTAAAGTAGCTTAAAGCAGTATAATATAAACTACTAGATTTATTTCCTTTAGGCATTATACTTTAAACTTAAATTAATTATAATAAAATAATATTATAAATAATACTAGGTATAATAATACTGCTTTTTTAATAATATATTAAAAGGTATAATAAAGGCTAAAAAGTACTATATATATTTTTATTACTATATAAAAAGTAAATTAAAAATAGGTTTATTATTATTATTATCTTTAATAAGTAAGGGTAATATTAATATAGCAAGCGCTAGTGCTTGTTTAATTATATAAAGAAATATTTATATTATATTAAGTATTAATATAACCTTATACTATCTTAATATAAATATAATTAATAATCTTAATACTAGTAGGTATTAATTATTATAAAGCTATATTACTTTAGCTTATTAATATTAAGCCTCCTCCTTTAGTATATAAAATTTATTCTTTTTTTTATTTTTATTATTTAATAATAATAAAGAGGGAAGTTATTATTAAAAAAGGGCTAAGGCAGGCTTATTATACTTTTACCTTAATTATTATTTATAATTACTATAATACCTGCTTAAGCTTAGTAAAGTATAAAATATCTTTTAATTATTAATATAAAACTTTATAGTATTTTTTTAAAAGGTTTTATTAAGCTTTTAAAAATAATATTATAAAAGGTTAATAATACTTATTATAAGGTTAATAAGTTATATATATATATTAAGTATAGTATTAAAGGTATTAATAGCTTGCACTGCTTATTACTTTTATTTAAGTATTTTAATATTACCTTTAATTAAGATTATTATATTACTCTTTTTAACTATAAATAAAGTATTACTTATTAAAATAATAAAAGTATTAAAGGTATAAATAAACTAAGGCTAGATAAAGCTTAACTTAATAATAATAAGTATTTTTATTTATATTTAATTAAGTATTATAAACTTAATAAATAGTTTTACTTTAATACTTTTTATATTTTTAACCTTTACTATAATAAATATTAAAATATACTTACTTTAATTAATAATATACTATAGATTATATAGTGCTTATTATAATATTAAATTTATTATTAATTAACTCTTAATTTAAAAATAAGATTAATACTTATTAAAATATATTTTATAGCTATAGCTATAGCTAAAGATATATTTATTTATTTTATTATTAATTATTAATTACTTAATATATAAATAATAAAAATAATTAGTTTATATTAAAGGCTATATATTTTTATTATTAGAATTCTTTTTTATTAAGTAAGGGCTAATAGCCCTTTAATATTTTTACTATATATTAATATTAAATTAAAACTTAAAGATACTATATTTATAATAAGTTTATTATTAATTATTATATTAATTCATATTAATTATTATATAAAAAATAAAAAATATATTATTATATTAAAAATAAAGGTTATAATTATTAATTAATTATTTTTATAAAAATAAAAAGATAAAATAATAAGCTTTTTTAAAGAATTTAAACTTTAAAATAATAAAGTTATAAAAAAAATAAATAAAGCTACTTTATATAATAAAAAGGTAAGGCAGCCCTTACTTAAATTAATTAAGGTATATATTTATATTTTTATATATATTATAATACTATAAAGAATATAAATTATAAAGCTTACTTAACCTTAAGAATCTTTTTATTAATAAAGATATTATTTATTAACTATATAATCTTTTTTTATATTATATATAAATAATAAATTTATTTAAAGGCTTTTTAAAAATAATATAAAGAGAAGGAGGGTATATTATAAGCTTAGGCTTTACTTAAGCCTTATATAACCTAGGCTTTATAAAGGCCTAGCCTTTACTTAAGGTATACTTATTTTATAAATATATAACTAGTTATAAAGGAATATAAAAATATATAAACTCTTTTTCTCTTTAAGTATATAAATTTATATTAAAATGCTTATTTATAGTTACTATAAGGCTAGTTCTTTATAAAAAGGTATATTAAAGACTATAGAATTTATTTAAAATAGTTAAGTAGTTTATAATATAGTTTAAACTTAAAGTAATTATTATTTATAAAAATTTTAATATATAAAATATAGTCTAGTATAGACTATACTTTTATTTATATATTAACCCTAGAGGGGGTTTAATTATTTTTTTAATTATTTTAAAAGCCTTTATTTTAAGAAAAAAAGCAAGAATAATAAAAAATATATTATTAATAAATCTTTTAAAGTAAAGAATTTTAAAGTAATTTTTAATATATTATTTATATTTATTAATATAAAGGTTTATAATATTAAAAAAGGATATTATTTTTATTATAAAACCTTTTCTTTAATAAAAAAATTCTTATTTATTATTTTTATTAATATATTTAAATATTAGAAATTTATTTATAATTTTATATAATTTTTTAATAAGTTTAACTTTATTAAGGCTATAGCTTAGCTTTAAGTTTTTAAATATACTATAAAAATATATTATTAATAATAGTTTTAATAATATATTAATATAGTAAGAAATAATATTAACTATATATAAATAAGTAGTTTTTTTATATTAAATTTATAAAGATAAAAGTATTTTATAAACTTATTTATTAAAAATAAGAATTTATAAAAAGGCTTTAATAATAAGCTTTAATTTTAATAATATTTTAATAATAGGTTTATATATTATAAAGTAGTAAGGTATGATAAGTTTAAATATATAAGGTTTTTTATAAATCTTTAAAAGATTAGTAAATATTAAAAAGGTTTTTTTATATATTTTTAATAATTTTAAGAACTGCCTTTCTTATTTAAATTAGCTATAGGGATTATATAAAAAATTAACCTTATTTTATAAAAGTGCCTTTATATTATACTATACTTAAGAGTTAATAATAAGTATATTTATTTATAAAATATTATTATATATATTTAGATTTTATATAAAATACTTTCTTACTTTTAAATAATATTAAGATAAAGATATAATTATTATTCTTAAGTTTTTATTAAATATTATAGCTAGTAGTTTATTATTAATTAAAACCTTTAAATATACTATACTATAGCTTTATTTTTTAAAACTTTTAATAAGTTTTTAATAAGTTTTAATTAACTTAAAAAGTTAAATTTTTTTTATTATAAGCCTTATTTAATATAATATTTAGCTTTAAGTAGCTCTTTATTAAAAGGCATCTTTAGGTTATAATTTAGATTATAAAGCTTATTTTTTATATTCTTAATGTAGTATTTTTAATAAATATATTTTTTAATGTTATTTTATACTTTAAATAAAAGAATAATATTAAATTTAATATATAGTATATAATATATACTTAATATAAAATTATTTTTAATTTCTTTAAAAATAAAAACTCTGTTTAAAATATGAATTTTTTCTTTATATTCTTAATAATTAAAACTTTTTATAATATATAAAGAAAATTATTACTTTTATATCTTAAGTAGTTATTTATAATATATTATTAAGATATATTAATAAATTATCTTAAGTAAGCTATATAATATCTTTATATTATAAAGTGTAAAGGACTGGCCCTAGAAGGGCTAAGCGATAGCTAGTGTAACAGCCTTTAGCGCCTGGTTAGGCGCTACTTAATTATATTATAGAATAGTAAAAGAGTATATATTAAATAGATCCCTTACTGATCTATTTAACTAGCTATATAAAGCCTTTTTAATCCTTTTAATAAGATTAGGTAAAGCCTGAATCTATAATATAGCTTCCTTCTTAAGCTATAGGCCTTACCACACACCCCCTATCTTACTTTCCTTTATTAGCCTGCCCGCTATAAATGACCTATTTCTATGTATTTAGTTATATTAGTCAGCTCTAGCCGACCTTTTTGCCCCGCTTAGGGATTTAACTGATTAGTCAGGGGGTCATTAATACAAAATAAAACAAAACAAACCCCCTAGATTCTGCCTAGCTATACACTATACGCCTTATAAGTCAGGCCTCTCTTTTTGCCTGCTATACACTGCGCCTTATAAGTCTAGTGCCCCTATAAGCCTAGGCCAAGCAAGTCCCTTAACCCAGGTTTAAACCTATAACCTTTTGTTAATCTATTTAACTATAAAGAACTGGCTTTAAAAAGGCTAAGCAATAGCTAGTATAATAGTCTTTAACACCTAGTTAGGCACTACTTAATTATATTATAGAATAGTAAAAGAGTATATATTAAATAGATCCCTTATTAATCTATTTAAGTAGCTATATAAAGCCTTTTTAATCCTTTTAATAAGATTAGGTAAAGCCTGAATCTATAATATAAAGGCCTTTATAATAATAAGTATTTTAATATATAGTATTATATAATAATACTTTATATTTAATAACTTTTATATAAGGTATATAATAATATATTAATTATCTCTTTATTATTATATTAATAATATATTAATTATAAAGTTTAATATATTAATCTTAATATATAGCCTTATTATTAAGTTAAAATATATTAATATAGGTTTTTTTAAAAACTTACTTTATAACTTTTTAAATATAAATAGCTTATTATTATTAAGCTTAAAAATACTTTTATATTATTTTTTTATTTTATTTATAAAGAGTATTATAATCTTATTATAGTTTTTAATAAAATATTTATAAAATTTAATAAAGTTTAAAAATAAAAAAAAACTTTATATTATTAAGTATTTATTATTATATTATTACCTTAATATATTTATAATTTATATATACTTTATTTAATTTAATTATAAACTTAAGGTATAATATAAATATTATATTAAACTTATACTTTTATTATTAAAAATAAAGGTTATAAAGGAGAGTGAAAAGGCATAATATATAATAAGTAGTATATAGCTATTAACCTTTTATAAAATAGCTATAAGGCTATTATTAAATATAAAAGTAATATTATAATAAAGTTAAGGAACAACCTATACTATAGAGCTAGAGGGCCTATAGGGGCCTAAAGGGCCTATAAGGCAAGAAGCTTTATAAGCTATTATAAAGGGCAGTACTAGTATAGGTTGCTAGCATTAATAGAACTTTTTAATCTATTGGCGCAGTTAGCACCCTTTCTAACCTATTATAATTATACTAGCAACCTATAGGTTTTCTAGAGGTTATAGGTTTAAATCTAGCATAAGGCAAGTAGGAAAAAGAGTACTATCCTAGTTGGCTAGGTGCCCCGCTAAACCTCTTATAGTAGGTCAACAAAAGTGTCGATGCGCCCTACAGTGCACCACCTCATGCTTAATAAAATCTAAATATAATACTTCTTAATATCTTTTAACCTATAACTAAAGGCTTTATAAAATATATATTAATATATTATTTATTAACTAAATACTATATTAATAATGTTTTTATTTTATTTTCTTTTATAGAATTTTATAAAAGAGTAAAAAAATATAAATATATAGATTTTATAGTATTAATGCTACTGTATATCTACTATAACTCTACTATAACCTCTTTATAGTAAATAAACTATATACTGTATATCTTTAACCTTAAATAATATAATAAATAAAATATTATATAAAAAAATATGTTTAAATTATTAAAAATTTTATATTTAATTATAATATTTTATTTTTTTTATATTAAAAAAATAGTAATATATTGGTTTTTTAATACTTAAAAATGCTGGGTTTTGCAGGTTATTTTGGGGTGCATCGACACTTTTGTCACCCCACTGTACATTAAGCTTATAGGGAAGTTGGTTGCCCTGGGGGTTCGCAATAGCTACTTATCTCAGCGCCTTAGGCTGGGCTAGTAATGCCCTAGAATAAGGGTTCTATATATGCCCTAAATAGCCTATAGTGGCTGCAGGGACTTAATTAATAAAGGGGGAGATAATATAATAGAGTTAAGGAATGACCTATACTATAGAGCCAGAGGGCCTATAGGGGCCTAAAGGGCTTATAAGGCAAGAAGCCTTATAAGTTATTATAAAGGGCAGTGCTAGTATAGGTTGCTAGCATTAATAGATCTTTTTAATCTATTGGCGCAGTTGGCACCCTTTCTAACCTATTATAATTAATATAATAATACTGCTGCCTGCAGCAGTTTACTGCCCTCCTGCAGGGGAAGTTTAGCTTGGTGGATTATCAGGCTGTGTTCGGCCTTGATTTACTGACTGGTCCTTACTGGTTAGCCTCCTTTACTATAGCCAAGCCTAATTAGTCAGCCTGACTAGCAATAAGGCTTAGTCTCTTCCCTATAGCTTTAATCCCTTTTTAACTATAAAGCCCTTAAAGAGTATAAAAAGAAGATAGCTCCTTAAGCTTTAGTTTAATAATATAACCTATTATTACTGCCTCCTACCTAACTCCTTTATTTTATTATAAATATAATAATTATATTAATCTTTAACCTTCTTTTAGCTTTTTATTTAATTAATTAATCTTTTATAAATATATTTCCTTTTTTAGCTTAAGATTAAAGGCTTAAGGCTAAGGTTTCTCTTTATTAAGGTATAAAGCTTATATTATTATCTTACTATAGCCTTAATTATTCTTTAATAAATTACCTCCTTTTTTATAACTATATCTTTATTATTATTTTATAAAAATAGCTTTTTTTTTATTATTAATCTTTAATAATATTACTATATAATTACTACTTTTTTACTTTTTTAATATTTATAATATTAATTTATTTTTTTTAACCTTATCTTTTTTTAACCTTATTTTTATTAAATAATAGCCTTTTTTTCTTAATTATAGCCTTTAAGTATACCCTTTTTTTAAAAATATTAACTTAATACTACCTTACCTTAAGTTTATTACTACCTTACTTTAACCTTTTTATAGCTTTTTTTTAAGTAATATTTTTACTTTAACTATAATTTATAAATATACTTTTTTTTAAAAAAATATTACTTTAATATTATTAACTATTATAGTTTTAGGGACATTATATCAAGCACCTATTCCAATATAATGGGCACCTATTAAAATCAGGCCCTGTGGCTTTACTATAGTACAATACTAATCCCAGCCACCATATATTAATCTATAATAAAGAGAGTTAAGATTTAACTAAAAAAGCTATAGCTAGATAACTTTAAAGTTAAATTTAAAGCTATAGATTATATAGTTAATATTTATTTTTAGTGTTTTTATTATTATTTAATAGCCTTGTTATTAATTAATACTAAAGCCTTTACTTTTTTTACTATTATTGCCCAGGCTTAATCTATTTTATCCTTAAATTCCAGGTTAATCTTATTAATCCACTCTTTATAATCTTAATCTTTTAGATATTATAACAACCTTTAATATAACTATTGCATTATAGTGCTAGGCTTATATATATTAATAACATTAAGGACTTAAAGACTAGCTATTATTATTAAAATTAAAGTTATTATAATAGTATTATTTATTAAATTTAATTTTATAATAATAAGTGTTATTAAGGGCAGTAGCTGTTATTAATCTTGCTTTCCTTCTTGCCTTTCCTCTTTAATAATAACTTTAAATTAATTAAGAATTTATTTATTACTTTTTATAAGCTTTTTAAAATTAAGACTGCCTTTTAGATAGCCTTTGCCTTAAATAATAAAAAGATCTTCTAGAATTAAAAATATAGAATCTTCTTTATTTTTTATCTTTTAATACTAAAATTAATATATATTATTTAGCTAGATTAGCTCTTTCTCTTATATTTTTTTAATAATAAATACCTATAAGGAAGTTTATAAATAACTTTAAAAATGCAAGGGTTGCAATGCATTATTATCTTTTAAATATTATAACTTTTATAATACTTTATAGCTATTTAAAGCTCTTAAGCTATTAAAGTAAAGCCTATAGTTATAACTTAATCATAGATTAATAAATAAAAAGGTTAATAGGTTAAATTTAATATTTTATATATCTTTAATATTTATTAATTTTAAATATTTAAATTTTAATACTTTTAAAAGCTTTAAAGTTAAAAAAATATTATTGCAAGATTACTAGTATTATTTATAATAAATTTCTTTATTAATAAGTATAATAACTTTATAATTAATATTATAGTATACCTAAAGTATTATTATTAATTAATTTAATAATAAACTATCTTCTTTTTTTAAAGCAGTAGCTAAGTCTTAGTTATATACTTAATAACAGCAGCAGGATAATATTCCTAGCCTAATAGTAGATATAAAATAGCTATAAGCTAGTATTTATATTCTTTTTTAAAAAAAAAAGAAATAAGGTTATTCTAGTCCTTTAAGAATGACTAAAATAATACTACCTGCTTTATACATCTAGTCTAATAATTATATATAGCTTTAAAAAAAAACCTTTTTATTTTAGCTAGTATATTTATATTAATATACTAATAGCAGAGGATATATACAGCATTTTTAATTACTAGATATTTATCTAAGGACTTTATTAAAGCAAGCTCCTAGTCTATAACAATAACTATTAATCTTGGAATTTTAAATTAAATAAAGAGGCTATTAAAAATATTAATTACCTAGTTATAGTGGCTTTAAGTCTTTTTAAATAAAAAGATAACTATAATTTAAAAGCTTCTTTTTATTAATATAACCCTATAGATATTTAATAACAGTATATTAAATCTATTTATTTTATATATACTATTTATAAAAATAATAAAAGAAAATTAATAAAATAACTTAATTATTATCTTTAATATAATAAATAAGGCTGTTAATTAATTTCCCTTATTCTAGAGGTCTTAATAATAAAAAAAGTTATTATCTTAAAGTTAATTATAAAGCCACTATATTTCTATATAGCCAGCAAGTTCCTATTAATAATATCTTTAAATAATATTATAAATATTATTACTAGTTAATCCTTTAATACTAAGGTTATCTTTTTTTTAAATTTATAAAAGAATCTATAATAGCTTAACTTTAAAATTATATAAAGAGATAATAGTTACTTTTCTCTCTTTAATAACTATCCTTTAGTATTATAAATGTATTAATAAAGGAAGTATTTTATAATTATATATATTTATATTATTATTGCAATTATATTAAATAATAAAAAGTCCTTTGCTGCATTAGCTTATAAAAAAGGTATAAAGGCAGCCTGTTATCTAAGAGCTTGTCTTCTAGCGCTAGGAAGCAGGAAGATAAAGATTTTACTAAGATTTAAATTTCCTTCCCTTACTATAATAAAATACAACACCATTAAATACAGTCTATTATCTAATAAAGTTATAGCCAAGGGGTTAAGTAATAGCATTAATAGCAGCCCTAGCCTTGTTAATAATTATAAATTCGCAGTTAAATAACACCTCTATCGCTGCTAGTGTTAATATATAAATACAGACTGTAAATAGCTTTAATTTAATATATTTTTTAGCAGAATTAAATAATTAAGGGATTTATACAGTCTTTTTTTTTATTTAAAATACTCTGTTATTGTAGACCACACAGCCACAGGGCCCGATTTTAATAGGTGCCTATTACATTGGAATAGGTGCTTGATATGATGTCCTTAGTTTTATTACTTTTTAACTTTAATTTTTATATTATACTTTTTTTATAATAAATTATTTATAAAGTTAAAGTAATATATTTATATATTATTTTTATTTAAATAGTTTTTTTACTTAATATAATAAAGTTATTTATAATTATAGTATTTATAATTAATAATATCTTTAATTTTAAATATCTTTTTAATAAATAAAAAGTTATTTATTAACTTAATTAATATATTATCTTTATTATAAAACTCTTTAAGGTTTATAATATTAAAGATATTATATATTTATATTAATAATAATAATTATAGCTTATAGGTAAGGCTGCTTATCTTAATAATTCCTTTAACTTAATAAAGTCTTATATACTTCTTTATTAACTTTTTATTAAGTTAATATAAATTTAAATACTTAATAAAGATAAAAACTTAATTATTTACTTTAAATAACTTTATTATATAGCCTTTATTATATTATTTATTATATAACTTATTAATATTTTATAATATTTTTATAATATACTTTTTTATATTAATTATTTTATTAATTTTATTTAAGATAGTTTAGTTTATATAGTTAAGTTTAATTTTATAAATCTTTATTATAATTAAGTTATATTTTAAAAATAAGAATATAAATACTTTATTAATAATTAAGTATTTAATAATATTATATATAAACTTAATAAATAATAATTATTTAACTTAATCTAGCTAGTCTTTATTATAAAAGGCCTATAGATAGTGCTTAAGGTTTTAATTTTATTATTTAATCTAGTTATTAATTTAAAAATAGAATACTATATTAAGTTATTATTTATAATTAATAAAATAATAAAAGGATTATTAAAAAGGATTTATAAATATACTGCCTTTATTAAAAATAATCCTTTTTAATATATTATAAAGTTAAAAAAAATATAATATAAAAACTTTATTATAAATCTTTTATTAAAATTATTCTTTAAGTATAGTATATAAATAATATACTTTATAAAGTAATTTATTATTATAAATATTAAATTATATATTTATTTTTTATAAATAACATTAAGCAGCTTTATAATAAAATCTATTATAATCTCTTTTTATAATTTTAAAAATATTAATAATATAGCTAACTTACTATATAATAAATAATATTTTACTTTATTTATTTAATAAACTATATATATATTAATATATCTTTTTATATTAATATATAAACTATTTTAATAATAAGTCTTAATAATTTTTATTAAAGTCTTATTAACTCTTTAATACTTAATTATTAAGTTATTATAAAATAGTATTAAAATCTTTTTTTTTTATTAAAAAAGATAAATACTTACCTTTTATAATAAAGTAGTTAATTATTATTAATTACTTAATTATATATATAATTTTTATTAATAATATTATATTTAATTATTTTTATTAATTTTAACTTTTTAATTAAGGTATTTTTTTTATATTAAAAAAAGGCTTTTATAAATATTTTATAATCTTTTTATAATATTATAATAATACTTTTATAAATTATTTATTTATTTATAGTTAAAATTTTTAAAGATATATACTAAAGGCAGGCTACTTACTTAATTATAATTAAAACCTTTTTAACTTAAAGAATTAATATTAATAATAACCTAATATTTAAGTTATATCTAGGTCTTAAGGGTATATAACTACCTATAATCCCCTTTAATATAGCTATACTAGCTTTATAAATGCCTTTAAAATTATAATTATTATAACTAATTATTAAGAATTATTTTATAAATATAGCTAAATAATTATTATTTAATTATTTTTTTTCTTCTTTTTTATTATAATAGTTTAATCTTTTAAAGAGTATATTTATAAAATTCTCTTTTTTTAAATAATACTTAATTATAAAATTATATAATAATAATATCTTTAACTAAGCAACCTACTTAATTATTAACTTCTTTTTATTTATAAAGTAGCTATAGTTTAAGTAGTCTATAATAATTTATATTAAGTATTTTAAGTAAGCTATATAATATCTTTATATTATAAAGGCCTTTATAATAATAAGTATTTTAATATTTAATATTATATAATAATACTTTATATTTAATAACTTTTATAAAAGGTATATAATAAAGTACTAGTTATTTTTTTATTATTATATTAATATTATATTAATTATAAAGTTTAATATATTAATCTTAATATATAGCCTTATTATAAGGTTAAAATATATTAATATAAACTTTTTTAAAAACTTATTTTATAGCTTTTTAAATATAGCTAGTTTATTAATATTAAGCTTAAAGATTTTTTTATATTATTTTTTTATTTTATTTATAAAAAGTATTATAATCTTATTATAGTTCTTAATAAAATATTTATAAAATTTAATAAAGCTTAAAAATAAAAAAATCTTTTTTATATTATTAAATACTTATTATTATATTATTGCCTTAATATATTTATACTTTATATATACTTTATCTAGTTTAATTATAAACTTAAGGTATAATATAAATATTATATTAAACTTATACTTTTATAAATTTATATATAACCTATATATTTTTAATCTTTTTAATATATTGTTTATATATTGCTTATACTTTTTTAAGTTATTACTATATATTTAAATATTATTTAAATATATAATATAAAAATAGTTTATATAGTTTATTAATATATTATTAATATAGCTTTAAAATATAGTTAATATATTTATTAATTTAAAAAGTAGTATTTAATATTTAAAGTAATTATAATAATAATAAAATATTATATTTTACTTATTTTTTTTATAAATATATAGTTAATAATATATATTTTTTAAATTAAGCTTTATATATACTTTAATACTTTAAAGCTAATTTTCAATCTTATATATTAATAAAATAAATATATAGTTTTTTTTAAAATATTTAGTTAATTTTATAATAATTAATATATAGTCTTAGCTTACTTTTTTTTTTAAGTATAAATAATATTAAAGTACTTGCTAGGCTATTTAATCTCTTAATCTAACCTTTTATTAAAGCTATTTAAATATAGTTATAAAGAACCTTTAGCTTAATCTTTATTAAGGAGTAAATAGGTCTTTATAATAGTTTTATATTTAGCTTTAAGTTTATTAAGTATATTAATCTTTTTAAAAATATTAGCTTTATAGCTTTTTTTAAAAAAAATACTTTTATATACTTTTAATACTTAAGTAATAGCTTTTTTATTAATTAGTTATTATAAGTCTTTAGCTTATTCTAGTCTAGGCTTAAGTTAAAGTACTTTTTTATTATATTAATAATAATTATCTTAATCTTTACTTTTTTATATTACTTTTTAGCCTACTTTTATAATATTATTAACTTAAAGGTTTTTTTTATTAACTTAAAGTATTATTTCTTTTTTTTAAGCTATAATTAGGTTTATTATCTTAAACTAAAGGCTGCTTAAGATAGTATTATTTATTATCTTTATAATTATAAAGGGAATTAAAAACCTTTTAATTACTCTTTAGTTATTCACTAGCTTTATAATAATTAATGCCTTTCTTAAGATCTATATATTTAAACCTAAGAACTCTTTAGTTACTTTATTACTATAGGGCAGGATTTTTATCCTTTTTAATAATAGCTTTTTATTTAATATATTTAAGTTACTTTTAAAGTTTAGTATAGTCTTTACTTTTCTTTAGCTATAACCTAGCTATAACTTTATAGGTTTTATTATTAATATTCTTCTTTTTATAATCTTTATTATTAATTTAGTATTTTTATTTTTTATAGTATTAAGGTCTTTATCTTAAGCTTTTTTAATTATTAATGCTATATTAGCTTTTATAGGTATATAGACTAGGTTACTATACCTTTTTATAATATATAAGTTACTTTTATACTTTATATAATCTTTTACTTTATAATAATATTATAAATAAACTTTTTTATATTTTTAATACTTTAGCAATATGAATTATATTTTTTTCTTTACCTTTAAAAATATTAAGAGGTTATTATTAGCTTTTTATTAAGTTTTTTTTTTATATTTTTAACTTATAGTAATTAATAATTTAAGGTAGTTATTTATACTTTATTATTGCTTTTTTTACTATAAGCTAGCTTTAAGCTTATACTATTGCTTATTATTGCTTTAGCTTTTATACCTATATTATAAAGCTTTTACTATATAGTAGGTAGTTTAATATTAATTAAGTTTTTTTTAATTTAAAAGTTATACTTATTAATTATTTAAAGGATCTTAAATATATTTAGTATTTTTTTAAGGATTTTATTAATAAAGGTTTTAGTAGGGCATAAGATGATGGAGTGGATAAGCTTGTCTTATCACTATCATACTACCTAGCGCTATCTACTATATACACAGTGTGTGCATAGTGTCGGCACCATGTGCCGGCACTGTGTGGGACATAAGGACCCACCATGTCCCACTGTCCTTAACAGGTTTTAAAATATTAAAAAATTTTTAAAAAGGTTTTATAATCTTATTAATAAAGGGTATTTAGCTTTATTATTATCTTTAAGGTATAAATACCTTTTTTTATAATATTATCTTTATATTACCTAAGGTACTAGTTATATATAATTTAATTAAATACCTTTTTATACTCTTAATTAAAGTAAAAGGTTTATTATAGCTTTATATTACTTTTTAAGTAGTTATTTATATACTAGACTTTATAAGCTTTATTATTAAACTTATTTTTATTAAGTTAAAAATACTCTTTAAAGTTTATAATATATATTTAGAGTTTTATTTATAACTTTTTTTTAAACTTTAAGTTAAGTAATTAAAGCTTAATCTATATTAAGCTATAAATTTACTTTTTTTTAGGTTTTTCTTAAGTTATAAAGATAGGTTTAAGGTCTAGAGCTTTTTTACTTTAATTTAATATAAAATACTTAATTATCTTATATTTTTTTTTATTAATTTACTACTTTTAAGGTAAGGGCTTATAGCTTTAAAAAAGATAAATTATTATACTTTTTTATTTTTATAAGCTAAGGTTCTTTAACTATAATATCTTTATTTTAAAAAGTAATACTTTTAAGTTTTAGCTATATACTTACTAGCTCTTTATTAATAATTTATATAAATAATATACTTAAGTTTCTTACTATCTTATCTTTAATAATCTTTTTATTCTTATAAAGGTAAAGAGATTAATTTATTAAAGATAAAGGTTATAAAGAAGAGTAAGAAGGTATAAAATATAATAAGTAGTATATAGTTATTAACCTTTTATAAAATAGCTATAAAGTTATTATTAAATATAAAGGTAGTATAGTAATTATATTAATCTTTAATCTCTTTTTAGCTTTTTATTTAATTAATTAGCCTTTTATAAATATATTTCCTTTTTTAACTTAAGGCTAAGGGCTTAAGGCTAGGGTTTCTCTTTATTAAGGCATAGGACCTGCGCTGCTATCTTACTGCAGTCTTAATTATCCCTTAATATTAAAAATTATAATTTAAACTTAAATTTTAAATAATATTAATAAATATTATAAATATTATATTATTAATATTTTTAAGCTATAAAAATTAACTTTAAGGCTTATAATTTAAAATCTTAAAATAGATTAAAAATAAAAAATTTAAAAAATAAAAAATAATATATATTTATTAATTATATATAAAATAATTATAAAGTTATTATTAATTTAAAGATTATATAATAATTATTTTAATCTTTATATTTTTAATATATTATTTAATTAATTAGTTTTATATAAATATAATTCTTTTTAAATTTAAGGCTAAAGGCTAAAGGCTAGGGTTTTTCTTTATTAAGGTATAGGGCCTGCGCTATTATCTTGCCGCAGCCTTGATTATCCCTTAATAATAAAGGTAATATTAAATAGTTTTTAAATATTTAAATTATTTAAAATCGCTAAAAGTATAAGATCTACTTATTATATAATACCTATATTAAAAAGGCAGTATAAAATTTTAAGTAAAAAGATATTAATTAATACTTTATAATATTAATACCTTAAATTAAATTAAAAAAAACCTTTAATAAATAATAAAATTATAAATAAAAAACTATTAAAAAAATATTAATATAGTGCTTTATACTATAGTTATAATATAAGTAAAAATCACTTTTACTATATCTTATTTTTTATATTTTTTAATAAATCTTAAAAAAGAATATTATTAAATAGTAAACTAGCTTATCTACTATCTCTATATATAAAGGCACTTTACCCTTTAGTATAAAGAGTATAAAAAATATAAATATTAATTATTTATAGTAATATATTTTTTATTAATAATATAAAGATTTAAAAGTTATTTTAAGAATATTTAATAACTTTATATAATAAACTTATAATTTAAAATATAATATATTAAAATATAGTAATAACCTTAATTATAAAGGTTAAACTATATACCTTAAGCTAAATAATATAAAAGATAATAGCTTTATAATACTTATTTTTATAAATAAAATTTAATACTTAAAAAGATTAAAATATAAACTATAATAATTAATAAACTATATAGCTAGTAATTATAAAGAATAGTAAAATAAATATATAACTATATTATATAAATATATAGAATATATAATTAAAGCAAGAATTTAAAAAAGGGTTATTTAAAATAACCTTTCTTTCTTTATAATAAATACTTATTAATAAATTAATGAAAAATCTTTTATAATAAAGCTTTAAGAGATTTATTAAATTATTAAATATAATATATTTATTATTATATTATATTAAAGAGTAGATTATTAATAAAAGTAATATATAAAAAAGAAAGAAAAGTAAAGCTTATTTATAAGCTATACTATATTAAAAACCTAGATTACTTTATTTTTTTATTAACTTTTTTATTTTATTACTTAATATATTTAAAGCTAAAATTAAGGCTATAGTATTATTATTATTATTATCTTTATTAAAGAAATATAAAGCAATCTTTAAAACCTTTATTATAAGCTCCTTGTTTATATTTAATAAATTAATTTAAAGGTATAAATCTATTCTATACTTATTAAATAATTACTATAATATTAATAATAAAGTAAGTAATAATAAAGAGTAAAGTATTAATAACTTTATTATTATTTAACTTTATTTAATAAAAGGTTATTATTAATAACTTTAGCTAAAGGTAGTTAAGTATAATATTAATAAAAAAAAGCTTATTTAATAAAAAAAGAGTATATTAAGGCTTATAGTAATAATTATTTATAAAGTAATTAAAGTATTTTTTATAATAATATTATTATATTTTATATATTAATTAAAATTACCTTTATTTATAATAATACTTAAGATATAGTTTTTATAAAGTAGTATTATTAATTAAGTACTTAAGGTTATATTTATAAACTTTAAGGGAGCTTTTAAAGTATTATTATTATTTATTTTTTTTTATTTTATAACTTTTTAAATAATTATTTTAATTAATATAATTAATTAATAAAAGTAATGCTTTAAAAAGTAGCTTATTATAATAAAAAGATAATACTTATTATAAAGAGGATTATAGCTATATTAATTAATTTTAAAAATAATAATAATAATATTAATAAAAAAAGATTAATTTTATAAAGTATAAAAAAAGTATTATATTTTATAAAATAAGTATTTTTTTATTTATTATTTATAATATAATTTAATAAAATAAAGTATATATATTCTTTTTATTTCCTTTATATTAAATAATTATTAATATTATAAAAAAGAATAAAAAATAAAGCTAAATTTATATATAAGTATAGTATTTATTTATAAAATAAAATAATAATAATTAATAAATTAATAAAAAGCTTAATATTATTAATTAAGCTAAATAATATTTAAAAAAGTATTTTAAATAGCTTTTTTAAATAAGGGGTATATTAAAAAAAGTATAATAAAGTAAGGCAATAGTAAGACTATATTATTAAGCAATAGTATAATAAGTTAAGTACTTAAGGGCATAGCTTTATAATATATTAAATACTTATATAAATAATAAGCTATAATATATATTTCCTTTATTTTAATTAAGGCATTTTATATACTCTTAAATTACTTTATTAGCCTAATGCGCATTCTAATAATAGAGTATTGCTAAGGGGGCTGTATGGTTTTGCTTAAGGGGCTATATTTAACCTAATTAAGAAAGAGGGTAAGTACCTTATAATTTATCTTTAAACTATAAACTTTATAAACTTAAATAAAGTATATAAAAAAATTTAAAAATTATTAAAATATTAACTAATAATAAATATATATAGTATTATTTTTATAAATATTAATTTATTTTTATTTTTTATAATAATTATTATATAAATCTTACTTAATTTAATATTTTAATACATTTTTAAAAAATTATTAAATTAAGTAACTTTCTTTAAAACAATACTATTTACTATATAAAAATATATATATTAAAATTTATATATTAAATAGCTATATTTTATCTATTAATATTTAAGTTTTTACTAAAATATAATTTTTTATATAAATATATTATAAAAAAATTAATATATATTTTATATATTTACATAATATAGATAATAATATTTTTATAAAACATATTTTATAATTATATTTTAAGTATGGAGGAAGAATCCAAAGAGATGTCTCAGGCCACCTGATTGACTAGGCCTAATTAGGCCTAGTGCCTAATTGGTGTAATTTAGCTAGGCCTGTTTTTCCTATATTACAGCCTTCTTTATTATATAACCTTTATTATTACAGCCTTTATTATATAATCTTTATTATATAACCTTTATTATTAAGACCTTCCTTCTTAGCCTAGCAGCTAGCCCAACCTTTAGACTAATATAAAGCCTTTATTAAAACTATATTTTTACATTATAATCCTTATTTTTTTCTTTTATATATTTCCTTATCCTAACCCTCCTTACACCCACTACTACTTTTTAATATAACAATCTCTTTAATATACTTAAGATTTAATCTAGGCCTAGATTACTAACTGTAGTATCTCTTCTTAAGCTTAGATCCAAGCTTTAATAGCTAACGCCTGGGTATTTAGGGCCTTTATATTTATCTTTTTATCTATATAAAGTAGACTATCTAGGTATTGGGCCTGGTTGTTACTGCTTAATACACTAGGCCCAATTAGGCCTAGTTAATTAAGTGGCCTGAGACATCTCTTTTGGATTCTTCCTCTGTATTTTTAAATAAATCTTAAAGATATATCCTTGTTAAGGATGAAAATCAAGCCTTTTCTAATTAGGTTAGATACAGCCCCCCAAGCAAAACCATACTACCCCCTAGCAATACTCTTATTATATTTTACTTCTTTTATATAAAAATATAAAGTAAGGTTTAATAAGTTAAGGTTAAGTTAATTTAATATTATATTTATAGAGATATTAATTTTTAATTTTTTAAGTATTATATAATAATATTATTAAAGATTAATAATAAAAAAAAGTTATTTTTATAAAATAATAATAAAGATATTATTATAAAAAAAAAGTAATTTATTAAAAAATAATTAAGGCTATAATAAGATAATAATATAAGCTTTATATTTTAGTAAAGGAAACCTTAGCCTTAAGCCTTTAATCTTAAGCTAAAAGAGGAAATATATTTATAAAAGATTAATTAATTAAATAAAAAGTTAAAAAAAGGTTAAAGATTAATATAGTTATTATATTTATAATAAAGTAGGAGAGTTAGGTAGGAGGCAGTAATAATAGGTTATATTATTAAACTAAAGCTTAAGGAGCTATCTTCTTCTTACACTCCTTAAGGGCTTTATAGCTAAAAGGGGGCTAAAGCTATAGGGAAGAGACTGAGCCTTACTGCTAGTCAGGCTGATTAATTAGGCCTGGCTATAGTAAAGGAGGCTGACTAGTGGGGACCAGTTAGTAAATCAGGGCTGAACACAGCCTAATAATCCACCAAGCTAAACTTCCCCTGCAGGAGGGCGGTGAGCCGCCGCAGGCAGCAGTATCATTATATTAATTATAATAGGTTAAAAAAGGTACTAACTGCACTAATAGATTAAAAAGATCTATTAATGCTAGCAACCTATACTAGCACTGCCCTTTACAATAGCTTATAAGGCTTTCTTGCCTTACAGGCCCTTTAAGCCTTTATAAGCCCTCTTGGCTCTATAAACAACAGGTTATTCCTCTAACTCTATTATATTATCTCCCCCTCTATTAACTAAGTCCTTGCAGCCACTATAAGCCATTTAAGGCATACAAGAACCACTATTCTAAGGCATCACTAGCCTAGCCTAAGGCACTAAGATAAATAGCTATTACAAACCCCTAGGGCAACTAACTTCCCTATAAGCTTAATATAAAAGGTTCAGCAAGGCACTTAGCCAACCAAGCTAGTACTCTTTTTCCTACATGCCTTATACTAGATTTAAACCTATAACCTCTAGAAAACCTATAGGTTGCTAGTATAATTATAACAGGTTAAAAAGGGTGCTAACTGCGCCAATAGATTAAAAAGATCCATTAATACTAGCAACCTATACTAGCACTCCCCTTTACAATAGTTTATAAAGCTT
>JAIWOZ010000029.1:0-25001 GCA_020631695.1 Trichoderma cornu-damae
TTATAAAATAACTCTTTTTTTCTTTATTATTAATCTTTAATAATATTATTATATAGTTATTACTTCTTTACTTTTTAATATTTATAGTATTAGCCTGTTTTTTTTAACTTTATTCTTTTTTAGCCTTATCTTTATTAAGTAATAGTCTCTTTTTCTTAACTATAGCCCTTAAGTATACCCTTTTTTTAAAAGTATTAATCTAGTACTACCTTACCTTAAGTTTATTACTACCTTACTTTAAGTTTTTTATAGCTTTTTTTAAGTAGTATTTACTTTAATTATAATTTATAAATATACTTTTTCTTTAAGAGCAGTACTTTAATACTACTAGCTTATTAAAGTCTTATTACTTTTTAACTTTTATTTTTATATTATACTTTTTTTATAATAAGTTATTTATAAAGTTAAAGTAATATATTTATATATTTTCTTTATTTAAATAGTCTTTTTACTTAATATAATAAAGTTATTTATAGCTATAATACTTATAGTTAATAATATCTTTAATTTTAAATATCTCTTTAATAAAAAAAAGGTAATTTATTAACTTAATTAATATATTATTTTTATTATAAAACTCTTTAAGATTTATAATATTAAAGATATTATATATTTATATTAATAATAATAATTATAGTTTATAAATAAGGCTATTTATCTTAATAATTCTTTTAATCTAGTAAAGTCTTATATACTTTTTTATTAACTTTTTATTAAGTTAATATAAATTTAAATACTTAATAAAGATTAAAACCTAATTACTAACCTTAAATAATTTCTTTATATAGCCTTTATTATATTATTTATTATATAACTTATTAATATTTTATAATATCTTTATAATATACTTCTTTATATTAATTATTTTATTAATCTTATTTAAAGTAGTTTAATTTATATAATTAAGTTTAATTTTATAAGTCTTTAATATAGCTAGGTTATATTCTAAAAGTAAGAATATAAATACTTTATTAATAATTAAGTACTTAAAAATATTATATATAAACTTAATAAATAATAACTATTTAACCTAATTTAATTAATCTTTATTATAAAAGGCCTGTAGATAGTACTTAAGGTTTTAATTTTATTATTTAGTTTAATTATTAATCTAAGGGTAGAATGCTATATTAAATTACTATTTATAATTAATAAAGTAGTAAAAGGATTATTAAAAAGTATTTATAAATATACTGCCTTTATTAAAAATAATTCTCTTTAATATATTATAAAGTTAAAAAATATAATATAAAAACTTTATTATAAGTTCTTTATTAATAATATTCTTTAAGTATAGTATATAAATAGTATACTTTATAAAATAGTTTATTATTATAAATACTAAATTATATATTTATTTTTTATAAACTACCTTAAGCAGCTTTATAATAAAATCTATTATAATCTTTTTTTATAGTTTTATAAATATTAATAATATAGCTAACTTACTATATAGTAAATAATATCTTACTTTACTTATTTAATAAATTATATATATATTAATATATCTCTTTATATTAATTTATAAACCTTTTTAATAATAAGTCTTAGTAATTCTTATTAAAGTCTTACTAACTCTTTAATACCTAGTTATTAAATTATTATAAAATAATATTAAAATCTCTTTTTTTATATTAAAAAAAATAAATACTTACCCTTTATAATAAAATAATTAATTATTATTAATTATTTAATTATATATATAATTCTTATTAATAATATTATACTTAATTACTTTTATTAACTTTAACTTTTTAATTAAGGCATCTTTTTTTTATATTAAAAAAAAAGCCTTTATAAATATTTTATAATCTTTTTATAATATTATAGCAATACTTTTATAAATTATTTACTTATTTATAATTAAAATCCTTAAAGATATATACTAAAGGCAGGCTACTTACTTAATTATAATTAAAACCCTTTTAACTTAAAGAATTAATATTAATAATAACTTAATATTTAAGTTATATTTAAGTCTTAAAGGTATATAACTATTTATAATCCTCTTTAATATAGCTATACTAGCTTTATAAATATCTTTAAAATTATAATTATTATAACTAATTATTAAGAATTATTTTATAAATATAGTTAAGTAATTACTATCTAGCTGCTTTTTTTCTTCTTTTTTATTATAATAATCTAATCTTTTAAAAAGTATATCTATAAGATTCTCTTTTCTTAAATAATACTTAATTATAAAATTATATAGTAATAATATCCTTAATTAAGCAACCTACTTAATTATTAACTTCTTCTTGCCTATAAGGTAGCTATAGTTTAAGTAGTCTATAATAATTTATATTAAGTATTTTAAGTAGGCTATATAGTATCTTTATATTATAAAGGCCTTTATAATAATAAGTATTTTAGTATTTAATATTATATAGTAATAATTTATATTTAATAACTTTTATAAAAAGTATATAATAAGGTATTAATTATCTCTTTACTACTATATTAATATTATATTAATTATAAAGTTTAATATATTAATCTTAATATATAGCCTTACTATAAGGTTAAAATATATTAATATAAGTTTTTTTTAAAACTTACTTTATAGCTTTTTAAATATAGCTAGCTTATTAATATTAAGCTTAAAAGTTTTTTTATATTATCTTTTTATTTTATTTATAAAGAGTACTATAATCTTACTATAGTTTTTAATAAAATATTTATAAAATCTAATAAAGCTTAAAAATAAAAAAATCTTTTTTATATTATTAAGTACTTATTATTATACTACTGCCTTAATATACTTATACTTTATATATACCTTATTTAATTTAATTATAAACTTAAAGTATAATATAAATATTATATTAAACTTATACTTTTATAAATTTATATATAACCTATATATCTTTAATCTTTTTAATATATTGTTTATATACTATTTATACTTTTTTAAGTTATTACTATATATTAAGATATTATTTAAATATATAATATAAAAATAATCTATATAGCTTATTAATATATTATTAATATAGCTTTAAAATATAGCTAAGGTATTTATTAACTTAAAAAGTAATACTTAATATTTAAAATAGCTATAGTAATAATAAAATACTATTTTTTATTTATCTTTTTTATAAATATATAGCTAGTAATATATATTTTTTAAATTAAGCTTTATATATACTTTAATACCTTAAAGCTAATCTATAATTTTATATATTAATAAAATAAGTATATAGTTTTTTTAAGTTATTTAATTAATCTTATAATAATTAATATAGAGTTTTAATTTAATTTTTTTTTTAAGTATAAATAATATTAAAGTACTTATTAAGCTATTTAATCTTTTAATTTAACTTCTTGCTAAAGCTATTTAAATATAGTTATAAAGAACCTTTAGCTTAATCTTTATTAAAGAGTAAATAAGTCTTTATAATAGCTTTATATTTAGCTTTAAGTTTATTAAGTATATTAATCTTTTTAAAAGTATTAACTTTATAGCTTTTTTTTTAAGAATACTTTTATATACTTTTAATATTTAAGTAATAGTTTTTTTATTAGTTAATTATTATAAGTTTTTAACTTATTTTAATTTAAGCTTAAGTTAAAGTACTTTTTTATTATATTAATAATAATTATTTTAATCTTTACTTTTTTATACTACTTTTTAGCTTGCTTTTATAATATTATTAACTTAAAGGTTTTTTTTATTAATTTAAAGTATTATTTCTTTTTTTTTTAAACTATAATTAAATTTATTATTTTAAATTATAAACTGCTTAAGATAGTATTATTTATTATCTTTATAATTATAAAAAGAATTAAAAACCTTTTAATTACTTTTTAATTATTAATTAACTTTATAATAATTAATACTTTTCTTAAGATTTATATATTTAAGCTTAAGAATTTTTTAATTACCTTATTACTATAAAGCAGGATTTTTATTTTTTTTAATAATAGCTTTTTATTTAATATATTTAAGTTACTTTTAAAGTTTAATATAGTCCTTACTTTTTTTTAATTATAACCTAGTTATAACTTTATAAATCTTATTATTAATATTCCTTTTTTTATAACTTTTATTATTAATTTAATATCTTTATCTTTAATAATATTAAGGTTTTTATTTTAAGCTTTTTTAATTATTAATACTATATTAACTTTTATAAATATATAGATTAAGTTACTATACCTTTTTATAATATATAAATTACTTTTATACTTTATATAATCTTTTACTTTATAATAATATTATAAATAAACTTTTTTATACTTTTAATACTTTAATAATATAAATTATATTTTTTTTTTATTTTTAAAAATATTAAAAAATTATTATTAACTTTTTATTAAATTTTTTTTTTATATCTTTAATTTATAATAATTAATAATTTAAAGTAATTACTTATACTTTATTATTACTTTCTTTACTATAGGCTAGCTTTAAGCTTATATTATTACTTATTATTACTTTAGCTTTTATACCTGCATTATAAAGCTCTTACTATATAATAAATAGTTTAATATTAATTAAGTTTTTTTTAATTTAAAAGTTATATTTATTAATTACTTAAAAGATTTTAAATATATTTAGTATTTTTTTAAAGATTTTATTAATAAAGGTTTTAAAATATAAAAAAAATCTTAAAAAGGTTTTATAATTTTATTAATAAAGGGTATTTAACTTTATTATTATTTTTAAAATATAAATACTTTTTTTTATAATATTATCTTTATATTACTTAAGGTATTAATTATATATAATTTAATTAAATATTTTTTTATATTTTTAATTAAAGTAAAAGGTTTATTATAGCTTTATATTACTTTTTAAATAATTATTTATATATTAAACTTTATAAACTTTATTATTAAACTTATCTTTATTAAATTAAAAATATTTTTTTAAGTTTATAATATATATTTAAAGTTTTATTTATAACTTTTTTTTAAACTTTAAGTTAAGTAATTAAAGCTTAATTTATATTATATTATAAATTTACTTTTTTTTAAGTTTTTTTTAAATTAAAAAAATAAGTTTAAAGTTTAAAGCTTTTTTATTTTAATTAAATATAAAATATTTAATTATTTTATACTTTTTTTATTAATTTATTATTTTTAAAGTAAAGGCTTATAGCTTTAAAAAAAATAAATTATTATACTTTTTTATTTTTATAAATTAAGGTTTTTTAATTATAATATTTTTATTTTAAAGAGTAATGCTTTTAAGTTTTAGCTATATATTTACTAACTCTTTATTAATAATCTATATAAATAATATACTTAAGTTTTTTATTATCTTGCCTTTAATAATCCTCTTGCCTTTATAAAAGTAAAAAGATTAATTTATTAAAGATAAGGTTATAAAAAAGAGTAAAAAAATATAAAATATAATAAATAGTATATAATTATTAACTTTTTATAAAATAACTATAAGGCTATTATTAAATATAAAGGTAGTATAGTAATTATATTAATCTTTAACCTTTTTTTAGCTTTTTATTTAATTAATTAGCCTTTTATAAATATATTTCTTTTTTTAGCTTAAGATTAAGGGCTTAAGGCTAGGGTTTCTTTTTATTAAGGTATAGGACCTATGCTACTATCTTGCTGCAGTCTTGATTATCCCTTAACATTTCTTTAACTTAAGAATAATTAATTAATTATTATTTTCTAGCTTAATAAACTTATTATACTTTATTTTTACTTAAGTAAATATAAAATATACTTTAATTATATTTATAAAGTTATTAATAATAATATTTCCTTTAATATTAAAAATATTATAAACTATAGCCTTTATATAAGCTTAAGATTATATAGTATATTAAACTTTTAATCTAGAGTTTATATACCTTATATTCTTTAATATTAAGTAATACTTTTATTAAATAATCTTTTTTAAACTTAAATTACTTAAAGTAAAGTTATTTTTTAATTATTTTAAAATTTAATATATAATAAATATTATATAGTCTAGATATTTAATTATAAATATAGCTATAATAACTTTATAAAGATTATTATTAACTATTTAATTAATTTAATTTATAATTACTATATTTACTTTTATAATATTTATAAAGTATACTTATTTTAATTATACTTAATTATATAAATTGTTTTTAATTTATAAAAGTTATTTAAATTTAATATTTTTTTTTTAATATTAAAGATATATATTACTTTAATATATATATTTTTAATTATTAAAAGCTTTTTAAGCTTAATATTATTATTAACTTACTTAAGTTTATTTATATTAATTTAATTTTAAACTCCTTAAGTAATTATAAAATTATAAAGTATTATAAATTACTTAACCTATTTTATAAATAAGTTTAGCTTAATTTAAGTAAAGGAATTATTAATATTTATATTATTTATATTAATTACTTTATAATATTTATTTTTAAAAGTTTTTAATATTTAATAATATTACTTAAGTTTATAATTATTAAAAAGAGTAGATTATTTAAAAAAAGCTTAAAAAGATAAGTTTAAAAAAGCCTTAAATAAAATAAAGAAAATAAGTATTATAAGGCTTATAAATAATTATAAAAGAGTCTTTTTATCTTTATAATTAAGCTTTATCTTAATAAAGCTTAATGCCTTAAGTATATATTATATAAGAGATATACTCCTTTAGTATATAATAAGCACTGTTTTTTATACTTTTTTAATAATGTTTAATAAAGATATTAAGTAATATTTTTTAATTTATAAATAATTATTTAAAGGGTTAAATTATTATTATTTATAGCTTTATAGCTTTTTCTTTATATATTTTCTTAATATAAAGTATAATTTTATAATATTTATACTTATTATAAAGAAATCTTTTTCTGCATCTATAGCTTTTTTACCTTAAAGGTAATAGCCTTTATTATAAAAATAAAACTATTCCTTAAGGTAATAAATTTTAAGTTTTATAATAATAACTTAATAAGTAATAATAACTATATAATAATTATTTTATAAAATGCTTTATCTTAAGCTATAATCTTATATCTTTAAAAATAATACTTAATAAATACAGGCTAGCTTAATAATATTATTTTATAATAATTTACTAACTAAGGTTAATTTTTATTTAAAATAAATAAAAAATATAAAAAAGGATTTATTATTATATTATATAATATATTTAAGTTTTATTTAACTAGTTTCTTAATAATAAAGGTTAATAAATATAAATATAAAGTATTTTAAGAATTCCTTTAAGATATAGTTTTTAAATTTTAAGGTAGATTTATAATATATTATAATTAAAAAGTAAATACCTTTAATAAAATGTTATTATAAAAAGATAAGTAAGTCTTTATTAATATTAATAAACTCTTTATTAATATTAATAAACTCTTTATTAATAACTAGCTTATATATTAAAATATATCTTTAAATAAAAACTATAGCTAGGTTATTATTATAAAGGTTTTTTATTAAGAGTAGCTTGTATTAAACTAATTTTTATATATTATTTAAGTAAGGTATAAGTAAGTTATAAAATAAATTAAGTAAAGGTTCTTTTTATAGTTAATTAACTATATATTATTATTAAGCTATTATTTATTATAGTAATATTATTTTTTAATATATTATTATTATTACTTAAAGTAGTTTTTATATTATAAAGATAATTACTTTATTTATTAATATTAATACTAGATTATTTTTATTTATTATTTTTAAAGTATATAAATTATTAAGAACTAGCTTTATAATAATTATAAATAAGTATTTATATATAAATTTATATACTTAAAGATAAAAGATTTTATATATCTTTATATTCTTTCTTTATTAATTATATACCTATAGTTTAAATATACTTTAAAAAAAGGCTAGTCCTTTATAAAGCTTAGGCTAGTAATACCTTAAGTAAGGGCCAGGCCTTTATAAGGCCTAGGTTATATAAGGCTTAAGCAAAGCCCAAGCCTATAATATTATTAAAAGTATATTATTATAATACTTATTTTATAATACTTTATTTATTATAGTTATAATAATTTTAATATTATTAATTATTATAAAATAATACTTAAGCCTTTATTAATTAATATTTTATAACTTACTTAAGTTCTTTAAGATATTAAGTAAAAATATAATTATTAATAAAGAATGTCTAAGTTATCTATTTTAAAAGCTTCCTCTATAAGCCTAGGTTATAATAATATAGGTTAGCATACCTTTTATTATTATTATAAAGAGATTATTATTATCATTAATTACCTATTTAAAAAAGTTCCCTGCTTTTATTATTATCTCTTAATAATTATAATAGATAGGGATTATTATAACTAAGGTTTACTATATTTAACTTGTATAATATATTAATCCTTTATCCCTTGGAAATATTAAAATTGGATAATTTATTGGTATATAGCAATGTTAAAGATATTATCCCAGTTAATCATATTGACTAATTTAGTATTAAACTAGACTAACTACCTAGTAGTTACCCTTGAACCCTTTCTAACCAGGAACATTGTGTCTCCATGCTGCCGTCAGTTGCTTTATAGATATCCACACTATCGATCACTATGACTTGGCCTTCTTTTCCATAAATATCAAAAGACGGCAGGTTCGAGTCATTAGGAGATCCAGTGCGTATAAAATTGGTTATGTATGACTGCATCTTTAAGGCCATGGCCGGCGCAGTCACATCACTAGAGGGACCATTATAGTAAGTATATGCGACATCGTTGCCATGGAGCGCCGGTTCAATAGCAAAGCGATACGCGTAAGTGTTTGTGTAGGCTGTGGCTAAGAAATAGAAGTTGCAGTTAATTAAAGCGTCAGCTTTGAATTTCGATGTCCGTGCAATGCAAGTCCTTTGGCTAGAAGTACTATTGATACTGAATTCGTCCTCTGGATACAGATTATTAAGAAGATCTGTGACGAATTGCGGCTCATCACTCAGTGATGGGAAAAGTGTAGTGACAACATGCTCGATATCCGACTGGTTCCGCAGAAAGGGAGGAGTAAATATCAATCCCTCATTTTCGTTATGAGCAATGAACATGCGAACGCTCTTGTGGAATCGGCCTTGTTGTAGCAGTTGGGCTGGACTTGCTGGGATAAGGTTATCGTCAAGTGTTGGACTATAAGTAAATGCACCATACGGCGAAGCTGCAACCTGTCGGCGGTTCGCGGCTTGGAGAGTGGCTGAAGAAAGGCTCCGAGCTTCTTGCAATGTGGAAGCACCGGCGTAGTCAAGGAATGTGGTTAGAATATCCTCATTCAATTGGCTTGATACCAAGGGAACAACAGGTGGGGATTGAAGGATAGCCTGAGTAAAGAGAATAGGCCCGCTCCCGCCATATGCTGTAAGATGATGGATTATAGAGCCAGCACCTGCAGATTCACCATGGATGGTGACTTGTTGAGCGTCTCCACCAAACTTGGCAATGTTGGTTTGGACCCATTCGAGAGCCATCTGCTGATCATAGAGTCCAGCGTTGGCTGTTCCATCTTCCTGTACTGTAGGCCCTCCAAGAAACCCAAAAGCACCAAGTCGGTAATTAATAGCCACAAACTCGCGATCAGTTAGTCAAAGAATGAATGGTGAATTGAATTTCTATTAACTTACAATTATACCAAGTTCACCATTATTCTGACTTGCATGTATAAGGCCTGCTGGATTACTAAAAGCAGTCTTCCATCCAACAGTATATCCTAATTTTATAAAGTCAGGCATTAGAGGACTAACCGCTATTCTCACAATAGATAAATCTTACCGCCGCCGTGTATCCACACAACCACAGGTGCTCCATTGGTTTTTCCAGCATTGTCATATATAGCTTTTGGAACAGAAATGTCTAAGAAAAGACAGTCTTCCGTTTCTCGAGGATCTGGCTCAGGTGTTGGAATGGAGAAATTGAATGAGGATTCATCGAATTCCTTGTCGCCAAGTAAGTATCGAGGCACAAATTGGTTAGATGTGTTTATCCAGTCAGGGTAGGCCTGTGGGCAGATGCGATCTGTTAAACCATCTTGCACTACCGAACGATTTGCTGATGGTGGTTGAGGTGCAGCGAAACGCAAACTGCCAACAGGTGGCGCTGCATAGCGGATATTAGAGAACGTATAGTACTGGCCGGTAGAGTTGAACGCAGAAGCTTGATAAACTTCATAGCCTAGGTCTATTATAGGCAGAGAGGAATCGGAACTTCTACTAGTAAAGATGTCGTTGGCAAGAGCACGTCCGAATGAAGCACCTGAAGCTAGGAGAAGAGCCGATAATTCAATAAAGCGTAGACGTGCCATTCTTTCCCCTGAATATAACAATGGCCTATATGTTTGGGAGGATTGTGTTGAAATGAAAGCAAGCAGTGTCTATATTCAAAAAAATGCAGAACTATCGAGGGTTTATAAAGAACGGTAACGAGAAGTAAAAGAGCGGTGTATTATTGAAGCCAATTGCTTGGCTTGTTTATAAATGTAATATTTGATATTGTGTAAGATATATATGACAACTTTGATTTTGATTCTTCGGTCCCATAGTGAAGATTTGGATAAAACTGGCTAAATAGAAATAAATGTAGAATAGGCAATTTGTAAAAACTATTTTCAAAATTAAATACTATTTAATTATCATTTTTAAATTTTATTTTATCTTTTAATAATATCAATTAAGTAAAGAATTATCTTTTTTCTTTAAAACAAACGTAATAATAAATAAAAAGATTTTCTGATATGAAAAAAAAGGGGGTAAAAGAGGGGGTTTGAAAGAGGGGTAAGAAAAAGGGGGGGGCGACAGAAGAAAAAAAATTTAAAAAAGAAAGATTGGAAACTTAGAATTATGTCTTATAGAAAATGAAAAATTAAAGATATATATATATTAAGATAAAAAAATACATATAATAAAAAACAATGCTTATGATATATAATGAAAAATTATTTAAAAGGATAAAAAAGTATTGAAATATAATAAATATATATTAAAATATACTGAAATATAAAGCTAAATTTATAAAATTGATAAATCTTAAGTATTGCATAATTAAATATATACATTATATATTGAATTAAATAATAAATAATAATAAACTAAATGAATTATAAAATTTATAAACTATAAATGAAAATTATTGATTAATGAAATAATAAAATAATATAAATAATGTATTTATTATTAGAAACAGGGGTTGTAGAGGAGAGTGAGAAGGCATAAGATAGAATAGGTAATATATGGTTATTAACCTCCTGTAAGATAGCTATAAGGTTATTAATATATATAAAGGTAGTATAATAATTATATTAATCTTTAACCTTTTTTTTTGCTTTTTATTTAATAAATTAATCTTTTATAAATATATTTCCTTTTTTAATTTAAAATTAAAGGTTTAAGGCTAAAGTTTTTCTTTATTAAGGTATAAAATTTATATTATTATCTTACTATAGTCTTAATTATTTTTTAATAAATTATGTTTTCTTTTATAATAATGCCTTTATTATTATTTTATAAAAATAACGCTTTTATTATTTTATTATTAATTTTTAACAATATTACTATATAATTATTACTTATTTACTTTTTTAATATTTTATAATATTAACTTATTTTTATAGCCTTATTTTTATTAAATAATAACCATTTTTTTAATTATAGCCTTTAAGTATACCTTTTTTTAAAAAAAATATTAACTTAATACTACCTTGCCTTAAGTTTACTATCTTTTAGCTTTAGCCTTTTTATTATTATTTTTTAAATAATAACCTTACTTTAACTATATTTTATAAATATACCCTTTTTTAAAAAAATATTACCTTAATATTAACTTACTTTAATTTTATTATTTTTTAACTTTAAGTTTTATATTATACTTTTTTTATAATAAATTATTAATAATATTAAAGTAATATTTATATATTATTTTTATTTAAATAATATTTTTATTTAATATAATAAAATTATTTATAGCTATAGTATTTATAATTAATAATATTTTTAATCTTAAATATCTTTTTAATAAAAAAAAGTAATTTATTAACTTAATTAATATATTATCTTTATTATAAAACTCTTTAAGGTTTATAATATTAAAGATATTATATATTTATATTAATAATAATAATTATAATTTATAAATAAAGCTATTTATCTTAATAATTTCTTTAATTTAATAAAGTTTTATATACTTTTTTATTAACTTTTTATTAAATTAATATAAGTTTAAATATTTAATAAAGATTAAAAGTTAATTATTAACTTTAAATAACTTCTTTATATAGCTATTATTATATTATTTATTATATAATTTACTAGCTTTTTATTATATCTTTATAATATACTTTTTTATATTTATTATCTTATTAATTTTATTTAAGGTAGTTTAATTTATATAGTTAAGTTTAAATTTATAAATCTATAATATAATTAAGCTATATTTTAAAAATAAAAATATAAATACTTTATTAATAATTAAATACTTAATAATATTATAAATAAATATAATAAATAATTATTATTTAACTTAATTTAACTAGTCTTTAATATAAAAGGCTTATAAATAATACTTAAGGTTTTAATTTTATTATTTAATTTAATTATTAATTTAAAAGTAGAATACTATATTAAGTTATTATTTATAATTAATATAAAAATAAAAAGATTATTAAAAAGTATTTATAAATATATTTTCTTTATTAAAAATGATTTTTTTAATATATTATAAACTTAAAAAAATAATATAAAAACTTTATTATAAGTTTTTTATTAATAATATTCTTTAAGTAAAGTATATAAATAATATACTTTATAAAATAATTTATTATTATAAATATTAAGTTATATATTTATTTTTTATAAATTACTTTAAATAGCTTTATAATAAAGTTTATTATAATCTTTTTTATAATCTTATTAATATTAATAATATAGCTTATTTATTATAAAGTAAATAATATCTTACTTTATTTATTTAATAAATTATATATATATTAATATATCTCTTTATATTAATATATAAACTTTTTTAATAATAAGTTTTAATAATTTTTATTAAGGTTTTATTAACTTTTTAATACTTAATTATTAAGTTATTATAAAATAATATTAAAATCTTTTTTTATATTAAAAAAATAAATACTTACCTTTTATAATTAAGTAATTAATTATTATTAATTATATAATTATATATATAATTTTTATTAATAATATTATATTTAATTATTTTTATTAATTTTAACTTTTTAATTAAAATATTCTTTTTTTATATTAAAAAAAAAGCTTTTATAAATATTTTATAATCTTTTTATAATATTATTATAATATTTTTATAAATTATTTATTTATTTATAATTAAAATCTTTAAAGATATATACTAAAGGTAAGTTATTTATTTAATTATAGTTAAAACCTTTTTAACTTAAAGAATTAATATTAATAATAATTTAATATTTTAAAAAGTATATTTATAAAATTCTCTTTCTTTAAATAATACTTAATTATAAAATTATATAATAATAATATCTTTAATTAAATAACTTACTTATTTATAAACTTCTTTTTATTTATAAAGTAACTATAGCTTAAGTAATTTATAATAATTTATATTAAGTATTTTAAATAAACTATATATTAAGGGATAATCAAGATTATAGCAAGATAGTAGCGCAAGCCTTATACCTTAATAAAAAAAAACCCTAGCCTTAAGCCTTTAATCTTAAGCTAGAAAAAGAAATATATTTATAAAAAGCTAATTAATTAAATAAAAAGTTAAAAAAATTTTAAAGATTTATATAATTATTATATTACTTTTATATTTAATAATAACTTTATAATTATTTTATAAAAAGTTAATAATTATATATTATTTATTATATTTTATACTTTTTTACTTTTTTTTATAATCTTTATTTTTAATATATTAATCTTTTTATATTTATAAAAATAAAAAAATTATTAATAATAAAATAATAAAAAACTTAAATATATTATTTATATAAATTATTAATAAAAAGTTAATAAATATATTGTTAAACTTTAAAAATAAAATTTTTTAAAATAAAAATATTATAATTAAAGAATTTTAATTTATAAAGATAAAGAAATATAATAATTTATTTTTTTTAAAGCTATAAGCTTTTATTTTAAAAATAATAAATTAATAAAAAAACTATAAAATAATTAAATATTTTATATTTAATTAAAGTAAAAAAGCTTTAAACCTTAAATTTTTTTTATTAATATAAAAAAAACTTAAAAAAAATAAACTTATAGCTTAATATAAATTAAGCTTTAATTACTTAACTTAAAGATTAAAAAAAAATTATAAATAAAACTTTAAATATATATTATAAATTTTAAAAAGTATTTTAAATTTAATAAAAATAAGTTTAATAATAAAGTTTATAAAGTTTAATATATAATTAATTACTTAAAAAGTAATATAAAGCTTTAATAAACCTTTTACTTTAATTAAAAATATAAAAAAATATTTAATTAAATTATATATAATTAATACTTTAAGTAATATAAAGATAATATTATAAAAAAAAAATTTATATTTTAAAAATAATTATAAAAGTAAATACTTTTTATTAATAAAATTATAAAACCTTTTTAAAGTTTTTTTTATATTTTAAAACCTTTATTAATAAAATCTTTAAAAATATATTATATATATTTAAAATCTTTTAAGTAATTAATAAATATAATTTTTAAATTAAAAAAAACTTAATTAATATTAAACTATTTATTATATAATAAAAGCTTTATAATATATATATAAAAGCTAAGGTAATAATAAGTAATAATATAAAGTTAAGATTATTTTATAAAAAAAAAGTAATAATAAAATATAAATAGTTACTTGAAATTATTAATTTTTATAAATTAAAAATATAAAAAAAATACTTAATAAAAAATTAATAATAATTTTATAATATTTTAAAAATAAAAAGAATTAATTTATATTATTAAAGTATTAAAAATATAAAAGAGTTTATTTATAATATTATTATAAAATAAAAGATTATATAAAGTATAAAAGTAATTTATATATTATAAAAAGGTATAATAACTTAATTTATATATTTATAAAAGTTAATATAATATTAATAATTAAAAAAGCTTAAGATAAAGACTTTAATATTATTAAAAATAAAGATATTAAATTAATAATAAAGATTATAAAAAAAACAATATTAATAATAAAACTTATAAAATTATAATTAAGTTATAATTAAAGAAGAGTAAAGATTATATTAAACTTTAAAAGTAACTTAAATATATTAAATAAAAAGCTATTATTAAAAAATATAAAAATCTTATTTTATAATAATAAAGTATTTAAAAAGTTTTTAAATTTAAATATAAAGATTTTAAAAAAGATATTAATTATTATAAAGCTAATTAATAATTAAAAAGTAATTAAAAGATTTTTAATTTTTTTTATAATTATAAAGATAATAAATAATATTATTTTAAGCAGCTTATAGTTTAAAATAATAAACTTAATTTTAATTTAAAAAAAATTATATTTTTAATTAATAAAAAAAACTTTTAAATTAATAATATTATAAAAATAAAGTAAAAAATAATATAAAAAAGTAAAGATTAAGATAAGTATTATTAATATATTAAAAAAGTATTTTAATTTAAGCTTAAATTAAAATAAGTTAAATATTTATAATAATTAATTAATAAAAAGGTTATTATTTAAGTATTAAAAATATATAAAAGTATTTTTTTTAAAAAAAAATTATAAAGTTAATATTTTTTAAAAAATTAATATATTTAATAAACTTAAAGTTAAATATAAAGTTATTATAAAGACTTATTTACTCTTTAATAAAGATTAAGCTAAAGCTTTTTTATAACTATATTTAAATAGCTATAATAAAAGGTTAAATTAAAAGATTAAATAGCTTAATAAGTACTTTAATATTATTTATATTTAATAAAAAATATAAGCTAAGATTATATATTAATTATTATAAAATTAAATAAATATTTTAAAAAAATTATATATTTATTTTATTAATATATAAAATTATAAATTAACTTTAAAATATTAAAGTATATATAAAGCTTAATTTAAAAAATATATATTATTAATTATATATTTATAAAAAAAATAAAAAATAGTATTTTATTATTATTATAATTACTTTAAATATTAAGTATTATATTTTAAATTAATAAATACTTTAATTATATTTTAAAGTTATATTAATAATATATTAATAAATTATATAAACTATTTTTATATTATATATTTAAATAATATTTTAATATATAGTAATAATTTAAAAAAATATAAATAATATATTAATAATATATTAAAAAGATTAAAGATATATAGGTTATATATAAACTTATAAAAATATAAATTTAATATAATATTTATATTATACTTTAAGTTTATAATTAAATTAAATAAAATATATATAAAGTATAAGTATATTAAAGTAATAATATAATAATAAATATTTAATAATATAAAAAAGATTTTTATATTTTTAAACTTTATTAAATTTTATAAATATTTAATTAATAATTATAATAAAATTATAATATTTTTTAAAAATAAAATAAAAAAATAATATTAAAGTATTTTTAAATTTAATAATAATAAACTAATTATATTTAAAAAGCTATAAAATAAGTTTTTAAAAAACTTTATATTAATATATTTTAATTTTATAATAAAGCTATATATTAAGATTAATATATTAAACTTTATAATTAATATAATATTAATATAGTAATAAAAAGATAATTAATACTTTATTATATACTTTTTATAAATATTATTAAATATAAAGTATTATTATATAATATTAAATATTAAAATATTTATTATTATAAAAGCCTTTATAATATAAAGATATTATATATTTTATTTAAAATATTTAATATAAATTATTATAAATTATTTAAATTATAATTACTTTATAAATAAAATAAATTTAATAATTAAGTAAGTTATTTAATTAAAAATATTATTATTATATAATTTTATAATTAAGTATTATTTAAAGAAAGAGAATTTTATAAATATACTTTTAAAATATTAAATTATTATAATAAAAAAAAGTAATTAAATAATAATTATTTAATTATATTTATAAAATAATTTTTAATAATTAGTTATAATAATTATAATTTTAAAGATATTTATAAAGCTAGTATAGCTATATTAAAAAAGATTATTAATAATTATATACCTTTAAGACTTAAATATAACTTAAATATTAAGTTATTATTAATATTAATTCTTTAAGTTAAAAAAGTATTAACTATAATTAAGTAAGTAGCCTGCTTTTAATATATATCTTTAAGGATTTTAATTATAAATAAATAAATAATTTATAAAAGTATTATTATAATATTATAAAAAGATTATAAAATATTTATAAAGGCTTTTTTTTTAATATAAAAAAAAATACCTTAATTAAAAAGTTAAAATTAATAAAAATAATTAAATATAATATTATTAATAAAAATTATATATATAATTAAATAATTAATAATAATTAATTACTTTATTATAAAAGGTAAGTATTTATCTTTTTTAATATAAAAAAAAGATTTTAATATTATTTTATAATAACTTAAAAATTAAGTATAAAAGGGTTAATAAAACCTTAATAAAAATTATTAAAACTTATTATTAAAAAGATTTATATATTAATATAAAAAGATATATTAATATATATATAGTTTATTAAATAAATAAAGTAAGATATTATTTACTATATAGTAAATTAATTATATTATTAATATTTATAAAACTATAATAAAAGATTATAATAAACTTTATTATAAAGCTACTTAAGATAGTTTATAAAAAATAAATATATAATTTAATATTTATAATAATAAATTACTTTATAAAATATATTATTTATATACTTTACTTAAAGAATATTATTAATAAAAAATTTATAATAAAGTTTTTATATTATATTTTTTAACTTTATAATATATTAAAAAAAATTATTTTTAATAAAGATATTATATTTATAAATACTTTTTAATACTTTTTTTATTATTTTATTAATTATAAATAATAACTTAATTTAATATTCTATCTTTAAATTAATAATTAAATTAAATAATAAAATTAAAACCTTAAGTACTATTTATAACCTTTTTATAATAAAGACTAGTTAGATTAAGTTAAATAATTATTATTTATAAAGTTTATATATAATATTATTAAATACTTAATTATTAATAAAGTATTTATAATTATATTTTTAAAATATAACCTAGCTATATTAAAAATTCATAAAATTAAACTTAATTATATAAATTAAACTACTTTAAATAAGATTAATAAAATAATTAATATAAAAAATATATTAATAAATTATTATAAAAAGTTAATAAATTATATAATATATAATATAATAAAAGCTATATAAAGAAGTTATTTAAAATTAATAATTAAGTTTTTATTTATATTAAAAACTTAAATTTATATTAATTTAATAAAAAGTTAATAAATAAATATATAAAACTTTATTAAATTAAAAGAATTATTAAAATAAATAGCTTTATTTATAAATTATAATTATTATTATTAATATAAATATATAATATCTTTAATATTATAAACCTTAAGGAATTTTATAATAAAGATAATATATTAATTAAGTTAATAAATTATCTTTTTTTATTAAAAAGATATATAAGATTAAAGATATTATTAATTATAAATACTATAGCTATAAATAACTTTATTATATTAAGTAAAAAGATTATTTAATTAAAGAAAATATATAAATATATTACTTTAACTTTATTAATAATTTATTATAAAAAATATAATATAAAAATTAAAGTTAAAAAGTAATAAGATTATAATAAGTTAATAATATTAAAGTAGTATTTTTAAAAAATAAATATATTTATAAATTATAATTAAAATAAAAATATTACTTAAAAAAAAGTAATAAAAAGTTTAAAGCTAAAGAATAATAAACTTTAGGTAAGGTAGCACTAGGCTAGCGCTTTTAAAAAAAAGGTATACCTAAAGGCTATAGTTAAAAAAAAGGTTATTACTTAATAAAGATAAAGTTAAAAAAATAAGTAAATATTATAAAATATTAAAGAAATAAAATAATAATAATAATATAATAATATTATTAAAGATTAATAATAATAAAAAAAGTTATTTTTATAAAATAAGAATAAAAATATTATTATAAAAAAAGGGTAATTTATAAAAAGATAATTAAGACTATAGTAAAATAATAATATAAGCTTTATACTTTAATAAAGAAAAACCTTAACCTTAAGCCTTTCATTTTAAGCTAAAAAAAGAAATATATTTATAAAAGGTTAATTAATTAAATAAAAAGCTAAAAGAAGGTTAAAGATTAATATAATTATTATACTACCTTTATATCCAGCAACAGCCCTATAGCTATTTTATAAAAGGTTAGTAACTATATACTACTTATTGCATTTTATGCCTTTTCTCTATCCTCTACAACCCCTGTTTCTAAAATTATTTAATTAATATTATAATAATTATTATATAATCTTAATTTCCTTTTTTTAAGTATAAATAATATTAAAGTACTTATTTAGCTATTTAATCTCTTAATTCAAGCTTTTATAAAAGCTATTTAAATATAATTATAAAAACCCTTTAGCTTAATCTTTATTAAAGAGTAAATAAGTCTTTATAATAACTTTATATTTATTTTTAAGTTTATTAAGTATATTAAGCTTTTTAAAAATTATAATTTTATACCTTTTTTTAAAAAGTTTATTTTTATATATTTTTAATACTTAAGTAATAACTTTATTATAAATTAATTATTATAAATCTTTAGCTTATTTTAATTTAAGCTTAAGTTAAGGTACTTTTTTATTATATTAATTATAATTATTTTAATCTTTACTTTTTTATATTATTTTTTAATTTACTTTTATAACATTATTATTTTAAAGGTCTTTTTTATTAATTAAAAATATTTTTAAGCTATAATTATATTTATTATTTTAAACTATAAACTACTTAAAATAATATTATTTATTATCTTTATAACTATAAAAAAAATTAAAAACCTTTTAATTACTTTTTAATTATTAACTAGCTTTATAATAATAAATATATTTTTTAAAATCTTTATATTTAAGCTTAAGAACTTTTTAATTACTTTATTATTATAAAGTAAAATCTTTATCTTTTATAATAATAAATTCTTATTTAATATATTTAAGTTAATTTTAAAATTTAATATAATCTTTACTCTTTTTTAATTATAACCTAATTATAACTTTATAAATGTTAGAATAGAAAAAGCCTTATAATAGGCCTAACCTTATTTACAAGAGCAGGACCTGTTTTTTCTTATAGTTATAAGCCTAGGAGGTAATAGCTTAATAGTTAAAGCTTATAATTTCTACTAATTATAAAATTGCTATTATTTAAACCTAAGATAACCTTAAAAAAGAACCTAGTTATTTAAGCAAAATTGCCTATTGAATTATATAACCTAGATTTTAAAGAGAAGTACTTAATTAAAAGGAAAAACACAGTTTATAAAAGAGAGCTTAATATCTATAAACTAAGGGGGTGTATTAAAATAGAAAAAGCCTTATAATAAGCCTAACCTCATTTGCAAGAGCAGGACCCGTTTTTTCTTATAATAAATTATTAAGAGACAATCAAGACTGCAGCGAGATAGCAGCGCAAGCCCTATGCCTTAGTAAAGAGAGCCCTAGCCTTAAGCCCTTAGTCTAAAGCTAGAAGAGGAAATATATTTATAAAAGGCTTATTAATTAAATAAAAAGCTAAAAAAAGGTTAAAGATTAATATAATTATTATACTACCTTTATATTTAATAATAGCCTTATAGCTATTTTATAAAAGGCTAATAGCTATATACTACTTAATATATCTTATACCTTTTCACTCTCCTTTACAACCCTTATTTCTAATATAAATCTTATTATTAATATTGTTTTTTTATAACCTATATTATTAATTTAATATTTTTATCTTTAATAATATTAAGGTTTTTATTTTAAGCTTTTTTAAAGATTAATATTATATTAACTTTTATAAATATATAAATTAAATTATTATATCTTTTTAAAATATATAAATTACTTTTATACTTTATATACTCTTTTACTTTATAATAATATTATAAATAAATTTTATTATATTTTTAATACTTTAATAATATAAATTATAAATTTTTTTTATTTTTAAAAATATTAAAAAATTATTATAAACTTTTTATTAAGTTTTTTTTTATATCTTTAATTTATAATAATTAATAATTTAAAGTAATATTTTATTATTAATTTTTTTATTATAAAATAGCTATAAGTTTATATTATTATTTATTATTACTTTAACTTTAATTTTTATATTATAAAGCTTTTATTATATAATAAATAGTTTTATATTAATTAAGTTTTTTTAATTTAAAAATTATATTTATTAATTACTTAAAGGATTTTAAATATATTTATTATTTTTTAAAAAATCTTATTAAATATAGTTTAAAATATAATAAAAATTATAAAAAGGTTGTATAATTTTATTAATAAAGGGTATTTAACTTTATTATTATTTTTAAAATATAAATATCTTTTTTTATAATATTATCTTTATATTACTTAAAATATTAATTATATATAATTTAATTAAATACCTTTTTATATTTTTAATTAAAATAAAAAGTTTATTATAACTTTATATTATTTTTTAAATCATTATTTATATCTTAAACTTTATAAACTTTATTATTAAATTTATCTTTATTATTAAATTTATCTTAATTAAATTAAAAATATCTTTTTAAAGTTTATAATATATATTTAATATTTTATTTATAATTTCTTTTTAAATTTTAAATTAAGTAATTAAAGCTTAATTTATATTATACTATAAATTAAATTATTTTTAAATTTCTTTTAAATTAAAAAAATAAATTAAAAATTTAAAGCTTTTTTATTTTAATTAAATATAAAATATTTAATTATTTTTTATTAATTTATTATTTTTAAAATAAAACTTTATAATTTAAAAAAAAATTATTATATTTTTTATCTATATAAATTAAAGTTTTTAATTATAATATCCTTATTTTAAAAAGTATTATTTTTAAAATCTAGCTATATATTTATTAACTTTTTATTAATAATCTATATAAATAATATACTTAAGTTTTTATTATTTTATTTTTAATAATCTTTTTATTTTTATAAAAGTAAAAAGATTAATTTATTAATAATAAAGATTATAAATTTTTTTTAAAAAATATAAAATATAAAAAATAATATATAATTATTAACTTTTTATAAAATAATTATAAAGTTATTATTATATATAAAGGTAATATAATAATTATATTAATCTTTAATCTTTTTTTAACTTTTTATTTAATTAATTAATCTTTTATAAATATATTTCTTTTTTTAGCTTAAAACTAAAGGTTTAAAGCTAGGTTTTTTTTTACTAAAGTATAGGGTTTATACTACTATCTTGCTATAGTTTTAATTATCCTTTGATATTTATAAATATAAATAATTTTTATACTATTTAAGTGATATTTATAGAAAATTAAGAATTTTAATAATATTAAAATATATTTCTATAAAAATAATAAACTTTATTAAAAGTTTATTAAAATTCCTTAATAAATAATAAAGACAATAAACTAGTAAATAATAATAAAATTATTAATAATAATATATATACCTTTAGGTATAATAATTTTTTTAATAATAATTTATTAAGTATTAAAGGATATTTTATTTAAAAAGTTATAATAATATTATTTATTATTATATTAAGATAGTCTAAGTATATAGTTATTATTAATAAAGATAAGAATTAATTATATAATAAAAAGGTAAGGTATTACTATTTAAATAATAAATATTATAGTGATGTTATTAAAATAATAATATTAATAATATAAATTATAAATAATAATAAACTTAAATAAAATAACTTAATTAAAAATAATATAGTTAAAGTTAATAAAATAAGTATAGGCTATATTATATTTATACTTAAGGATAATTCTTAATTAAGTATTTTATATAAATTTAATAAAAAAGTTATTAAGGTTTTTATAATAATAGATATAATATTAATAGTAATTAATGTATATTAAATATTAATATATTTAAAAATAAATATAAATATCTAGTTAATTAAAAGCTGTGTATTCTTAATAAAGTTTATATTATTTTACATAATAGAATAAAAATCTTAAATAATAATGTAATTTTATATAAAGTTTTAATTTATAAATAATAATATATTTAAATAAAGAGCATTAAGTTTTAATATAATATTATTAATAATGTTTTATATTAAAAGAATAAATTTTATTTTATAAATATAAAGTTATTATATTATTAATAAAATCAAAGATTTAAAGTTATTAATTACTTATACTTAAACTTTAATTATAACTTAATAATACTTATAGTTAAAGGGTATATTACCTTTTAAATAGATCATAAAGTTATTAATTAAAAATAATATCATTATTAAGTTTTTTCAAATTTATTAATATAATAAATTTATATATAATATTAACTTATTTTTAAAGTTGTTAAATTTTAATAATAAGTATAAAGGAGTTAATATTAATTATAATATAGATAATAATGATTTATATATTAAGTTTAAAGTAAATATTAAATAAAGTATATAGATAAATAGTAAAGTTATATAAACCTATAATTTTAATTATAAGTTATAGTATAATAATTTTAATAATATAATAATATTAATGAAAGAATATTGATTAATATTAAAATAAATTAAAAAAGGCTTATTATGTTATAAATTAATTATAATAAACTTAACATTTAACTTACTTAAGGTTATAGATAATACCTTTATAAACCTTAAGCTACTAAGAATATTATTAAATAGTATTCTTATTCTTTAAAAAAAGTAAATAATAATAATAATATTAAGGTTTAAAAACATAAAAAGAATAATATTAAGAATTAAATTATTAAACAAGGCTGAATTTATACTATAGCATTTATTAAGAATATAATTATTTACTAAAATATAATTATTAATTAGGTTATAATTTAAGTTATTATTATAATATTAAACTACTTTATTATTATTAATTAAGATAAGAAATTATTTATTAATAATATTGGCTTAATTAAGTTAATATTAATATTTATAAACCTAAAGATAGTTATTTAATAAGCAATATTAATTACTAAAGGTAATTAAACTATTAAGTTGCTTTTTTAAAAGATAGATAAAGGCTACTGGTTTATTACCTTTAAGTTAAAAAATAAAAAAATGATGTTATAATGCTTAAGTCTATTATCTTTATAAACAGTTATAATATTATAATATAATACTTTATAAAGTTAAAGATTAAGTTTATTAAGTTAAAAAGGAAGGATTTATTTTTATTAAATAAAGGCTTTATTATAAAGGTTATTAAGAAAATAATATATTGATTCAATTAATAAATTACTTTTTTTTATTTAAGAGATATTTAAGATGCCTAAGATATAGTATTTAACATATGTCTAGCTGGTTGCTTTCTGGATTTTTTACGGCTTTTAAATGGCAATGCCTTTGGCTGGGAGGCGGATGCAGCAGAAGATGTCCAATCGGACGGCATTACTGGTAATCAAATGCTACTTATTATTTTGGCACCTACCCCCGATGTACGACGCCTATATTTAATAACACTCATGTTTCGGCAAGCGATGTGCCTGTCCTGGAATAGGAGAATAAAGAAGAGAAGGCACCGAGTGTACATAGAAAGAGGTCAGTACTTTGCCTTATGCCATTATACGCTTGGTACTAACGCTTGAATGCTTTAGGAAGAGACATCGATCTGATGACAATGCCTCTAATGCTCGTGGCCATTGTCGAGAGATGATAAAGATAATGCCTAGTTCAATACCCCACACATTGATGCAATAAACCATGGATACTAGCGCGACTGACGATAACTCTATACTGGATGATGATGATGATGATGATGATAGTTATAGTTATGTCTATATGCGTTGAAAATTTGAGAATCCTTTTGCGCTTGAAGTG
>JAIWOZ010000030.1:0-23097 GCA_020631695.1 Trichoderma cornu-damae
TAATAAATTTAATATTAACCTTATTTAATAGCGTAAATATATTTCATAATAAGTATTACACTTTTTAAAAAGTAAGGGTAATAATATTCTTTTACTACTTTTAAAAAGTATAAAGCTTGCTTAAGCTATAATAGCCTTTACTTAATAATATTAATAAAAAGATATTAACTATAGCCAGTGATTTAATCAGTGATTAAATTAACACAAGAAAGTGGCATACTTTATTATTATTGGTAGGGTTTAAGATGATAATTAGGATAAGCTTATCTTATTATTATTATACTAGCTAGTGCTATTTATTAAGATATAGTATATATAGTATTAGCACTATATGCCTATACCATAAAGACTATAAAAGTAAAGACATGATTATATCTTTAAGAGGTGCCCCCTTTAAAAAAAAAATTAATTAACCTAATTATAAAGCACTATAGTTTAATACTGCTATTAATTCTTTTTTATAGTAAAGTAATAATTAAGATAACTTATTATTTATATTAAGTAAAATAATATCTTTATTATTAAATTAACTATTATTATTATTAAAAGCAGTTTTATATAACCTTTTAGCCCACTTACTATAGCTTTTATAATATTTAAGCATAAGTAGATAATTAATAATATATTATTATTTACACATAAGGTTATATAGTTTATTCTTTTTAAAATATAGTAATTAAGTTTAATATATTATGCTTTTATATATTTAGCGCAGCTTTACAGCTAGTTAGTAATAATATAAATATATTATCTTAAAGCTTATATAAATAACTTATTAATTATAACTATTTTCTTTAAATCTTAGATAATATTATTTAATAGCCTTATCTTTAACTATAAAGCTAGTCTAAGAGTCTCCTTTATATAGGTCTATTTATAGATTATTAAGTTAGTAATTGCTTTTATTAACTATATATTAATATATAGCTTGTTTATTTATATAATAATCCTTTTATCTAGGCTTTATATTTTTAAAAAAGGACTTTAATAATTTATTTTATTAAGATAATATCTAGTACTTTATTAAGTTTATTATTTTATTTATATATATAAATACTTTTAATAATATTATCTATATATTACTATACTTTATTATAAGTAATTATTATCTTTATTATAATTATTACTCAAAGAGGGGTAGTATAGGCTACGCTATACCTAGCGCCTTATATTATTACTTTAGATTATTATTAAACTAGCCATATTTTAATAATTATTATCTATAGTTATTATAACAAGCTTTATGCTTATAATATTCTTACTTTTATTATTTAATTAAGGGTGTCTAGGTTATTTATTATTAATATATTTAGTTTTAGTCTTATAGTTATATTTATAATTACTGTTTCTTTACCATTTATTATTATTAAATACTCCCTGCTAGTGAATATTACGCATAAGGCAGGCTAGACTTGGTTTATTAATATAATTTTTATTAATTCTAGGTAGTGACTAAAGTATAATATTAAAAAGTAGGTAAATTTAAAAACCTTATAATTTAATAATTAATATTATAATGAAAATCTCATTTATTTAATCTTTATTTTTTATATTTATTTTATATTAATAATTAATAATAATACTTAATATATTTTAAGATGAGAGAAACAGCCTATAGAAATAGTTTATTATACTAATGTTATTTAACTTTTTATATAACATTATAATATCTACCTTAAGATAACTATATTATTGCTTTAATAACTCTTAGTTTGAATATATTTTTTAATATATATAAAATAATATAAAAGATAATTAATATAATTTAATATTAATTATTGAAAAAATACCTTTAACTCAGACTTTATAATAAGCTATTTTATCTTTTTATAATAAAGTTATAATATTTATAATGATTTTATCCTTAATAGCCTTTCTTAGTTTTTTAAAATTTATTATTTAACTTGAGACACTTTGAGTATATATAAAAGTGCTTTTTATAATTATTAGGTTTTTAATAAAGTTGTTTATACATGGTATATTTAAAAACAAAGTATAAGTAGTATTAAAAGCTATAAACCATATAGTAAGAGTTAATAATATAGCAAAGAAAAAGAAAAAAAGTTTTAGTATTATTTTATCTATAGATTTTATAGTTAGCTAGTAATACTTAAGGCTACAATATTATTATAAGCCAGGTGAGAACACACTTAAGGTTAGTAGTTAGTTTATTAATAGTGATAGCTAGTGCAGGCAGGGCTTTTTTAATTAGTAAAACTACTTATATATTTATCTTTAAGACTATATTAATTATTATAGTTTTAGCTATATATAGGTAGAGGTGTATTATTAGTTTAATTAACTTAAACTATTGCACTAGGTTTTTTATTATTTAAAGAAGTTCTTTTTTCTTTAGTTATTAATTATCTTTTAGACTATAATTTTTTTACTATATTAAATATTTAATCTATAGGTAATAACTTTATTTATTAAGTCTTTATTATATTAATTTTATCTACGAATATAATTCTTACCATTATAATAGAATAATAAAAATATTAGCAATTATAAAGATTTAGCTATTACTAAATTGAAGTAGAGGTGCAATATTAATATTATATTATAAATATACTATTTAAATAGTAGCTTAAGTCTATATACTCAAAGGATTAATTTTTTAAGTATTTTTAAAAGGCCTGCCCTTCATTAAGATTATTTTTATAAGGGTTTCTTTAGTAAATATATCCTTTATATAAATATAACAACCTTTATCCTTTAGTTTAAATTTTAATTAACTCAGTAGTATTTATTATAAAAATGCTTAATATTTATAGTAGCTTTTTTTATTAAGTACTTAGCATCTTTAATATATAATTATTAAAAAGTGTTTAATATATAGTAATTAAGGTAATAGTTAGACTTAATTAAGAAGAGTACTTACAGAGCTTAAACCTTTAATGTTAGTTTATTTAAGGCATACTTGATAGGTATACTATAGGTACAGGTTTAATATAAATTATAATACTAGGATTATCTTTAGCTATAGGATATTTAATATTACTATATGAATTATATAGTAATTTAAATTATTTAATTTTTCTTCTTTAATGCCTTATTTATTTATAGGTAATAGCTTATACTTACTGCTAGTCTAGTATTAAGGGTAGTAAAGAAAGCTTATAAAAGTTAGATATAAACTTTTCTATCTTTATTATTAATAATGAATATAAAGAATGCCTTAATTATATAATAATAATGCTTAAAGGATATATAGAAATATTATTTAGCTATATATTATATAAAGCTAAGAATAAGGATAGAAACTTTTTTAATTATTTATAAATAGTTATTATTATAGTATTAAAATTATAAAGATAATTAGGTAGTTTTTAGAATGATTATACAGCTTTTAGTAAAAGATTAATAATAAAATCTATTATATCATATAATATAGCTAGGCCTTGGCTTTATATTAATTAAAGTTTTTTTATTAGGCCTTATATATTTATATAATTTATAAAGCATTGTAGATAATAAGTAATATATTCTTTAATAAATTTTATTATTTACTATATAAGATATTAAGGCTATTAAGAGCTATAATAGGTCTAGATATATAGGCCTATATAGAATTAATTATTATAAGCTATTTATAAGATATCCTTAATATAGTTCTATAGTATATATAAGAAATTTTCTAGTCCTTTATATTGCATTAATAAATAAGTCTATTTTTAGTATATAAATAAGGTATAAAATAGGTTTGTCCAGTACTTAATACTTTTATATATAGGTTTAATAGTATATTTACTAATATATTAATAAATAATATTAAAATAATAATCCTTCTTTATACCTAGCCTGGATTTTTTATTTAAGGGAGTTATTAATTAATAAAACTATAGTAGTAAAATAAATATTATTAATCTTAGATATTATTAACCTTACTTTTTATTTTAGTAATGTTTATAGTTAGTAGTTTAGCAAGCAGTCTTAATAAAGTATTTAGTATTAAGTTTATTTTATTAAAAATATAATATATATTTAGCTTATACTAGCTAAAATAAATAAATATTATTATTAAATATTAATTAACTTTTACTAAATCTAAAGTTAATATAGTAATATAAACTATTATACCTTTAATAACTTAATAATTTATTAATATCTTAATTAATTATTAATGATTTTATATTAAAGTATATAGTTTATAGCAGGCTTATATTAAATATATCACTTTTTAGCTTTATTAATTTATACCTTTATCTTTACTTGCTGCAAGTAAGTCCTAAGAAAAGAGGATAGGTTATATCTTGTTCTATAGCATTATAAAGGGAAGCTACTTATTACCTTTTAAATAAAATATAAATAAGCCTATGCCTCTCTTGCTAACATCTAGCTTAAAGAATATTAATTAAGTAAGGTTATAATAATAAAGCTAAAGGTCTATAGTTAATTATTTTTATAGTATTATAAAGGCTTTTTTTTTTATTATTAAGGGTTTAAATATTATTTTCTATAGTTTAAAATAATAAGCCTTTTTATTAATATTAATTATTTACTAATTATTATTTTATAGCTATATTAATAGCTTTATTTTATATTTTTTTAATAAAGCTGCTTTATATTAAAATTAGAAAATAAACCTTTATAAAAATATAGCTATTTTTAAATATATCTTTAAGTCTGCTAGGTTAATTAGTATTTATATTTTAGCAATATTATTAATATATTTTTATATAATAGATAGTCTAAGGGCATTAACTTTAAATCTTAATAACTATATAGATAAATATATATAGAATGTCTTAAATAAAGATATAGCTAGATAAAGTTAAGTAAATAAGGTAAATACTTAATATAGGTATTAATAATACTTTTTAAAGATATTGCTTAAGATAACTATATTATTAATATAAATATATATAAAATAGTAATATAAATATAGTTTTTAATCTATAAACTATTATATAAATAGTAATAAGTTTTTATAATCTATAATAATAATATATAATATCTTTAGTCTTTATAAATTAATAAAAACTATATAGTCTTTATACTTTAAGTATATTAATAATTAATAAAAAAAGGTAGATATATTTAAGATAGTAATATATCTCTTATTATAAAAAAAGGTAATAATATCTTTTTATAATAAGATTAAGTATATATTAAGTATTATTAATTTATTAAGTAATTATAAATTAATTACTATATAATCTTTCTTAATTTTTTTAATTATGCACTAGACTATAAATACTAAATAGCTAAATAAAGTTGGCTGTTTTATCTAGCTAGTATAGCCTTAAGCAAGGTAGGTATTTATAATTATATTAAATAAACTTTAATCTTTAATCTTTGGCAGATATAGAGCAGTATAAGGGTTTTTTAGCTTTACTAATTATTTATTAAGTTAATCTTTATTTTTTTATTCTTAAAGAGGGGGATAATACCTTAGTTATACTATATATTATATTTTTTTATAATTTATTAAATTTAATTTACCTAATTAAGGTATTTATTATAGATATACATGCTATTGGCTAATATATATTCCTTTATATTTATAGATTTCTTTATAGCCCTTTATTTATCTAGTAAGGTATAGTTACTTAGTATAAATTTATATTATATTTAGTAAAGTTATTTATTTATTATAGCTAGGATAAATTAAAGCATTTTATTATTATATATATTTATATTAAATTAACTATCTATATACTTTTATATTGCCTATACTTAATTATTTATTATTATTAAGTAGCTATTATTATTATAGTCTATTAATAAACCAGCCCTTTACTTATAGTAAAATACTATAGGTATATTTAATAGGTTAATAGCTAGTACTTAACTTTATTTATATATTCATTTTAGTATATCTAAGGTATAAATATAGTTAATTAAACTTAATATCTTTAAGGTAAAGTAAGTATATATATAGTATATTATATAGGTTATATCTTTAAGTTATTTATAATATACTACTACCTTTGCTATGCTTTATAAAGGTACTTACCATTATTTTAGCTATAATAATCTATTAATAAATAAAATATAGTTTTTATTTAATATATATATATACTTTAGTACTATATATAGACTAGATATATAAACTATCCTTTATTAATACTAAATCTAGGCTATATTAATATATAAAATTATTCTTAATTAATACATTAAGTTTAAGATTTTTCTTAACCTATGCCTTTATATAGAAATAAATATATATTAATATATTATTTTTTTATATTATTATATAGAAATTAAAGCGCGCTTTAATAATTATAATAATTAAGCTATTTATTATATTTATTTAATTTAGCTTATTAAGGGTAAAGAATTATATATTAATAAACTAATAATATAGCTAGTCTTTATTAATTATTATATTTAAATAGCTAGTATTAATAATTACTATAGTAATAGGTTTAGTTAAATTAAATTTAATATCTACCTTATTACAGGTATATTTAGTAAGCTGGTTAATCTTAGCTATAGGCTGTACTTTTATCAACTTAATTATTATAAAAATATAATAAAGGTAGTGCTATTAGTAAGTCATTATTATCTATTTAAAACAGTTTATTCACTATAAGACTAAGTAATGCCTATTAATAATATATATTAAAGAATATATAAGTTATTAATATAGACTTTAATAAAAAAGCCTGACTATATTTATAGTATATATAATATTACTGCTTAAAGATAGTATTTTTTTTATAGTAAAGTTTAAATAATAGGATAAACCTAGCTAGTTTATTTAATTTATATTAAGGCATTATAGTAAGGGAATAAATATAGTATAATTAAGATTAATTTTAAGCTATATATAAGTCTTTATAGTTTAAATCTTTAAATTCCTTAATTATTTAATACCCTTAAGCCTTAAGGTTAGTCTTAACCTTTTTAGTATCTTAATTATTTATATTAATATAAATATTATCTATATTATTTATAGTATTAGTATTGTTTATAAACTTAAATTATAAATAATAATATTATTAATTATTTAAATAAGGTTATTTTTATTAAAATTAATTATTATATTAATAAGTTTTATAATATATATTATAATATCTTTAGCCTTATTATTAATTTAATTAAGCCTGGTTTCTGCCTTAAAAAGCACTATAAGCACTATATTTATTAAACTATAGGCAGTATAAATAGAATTAACTAGTGCTGCCTATTATATTATATTTAAAAGACTATTAGTTAACAGGGCTATTATTATTGTATATATTATTGTAATATTAGCTAAAGTAAGCTATAAATAGGTCCTTTTTTATAATATATAATGCAGTAAGGAGTCTTAGTAGCAGTGCTTATTATTAATGCAGTATGTATGTATTAAATAAAATATATCTATTTATAATATTATTAATTAATAAAGCATATTAGGCTTATTATTTTTTATATAGGTAGTTAATATATTTAATTTTTATTATTAATTAATAAGGTTTAAAGACTAACTTTTATAAGCTAGGGCTAATATAAAGGTATAGTTATATTAATTACTAGCCTATTATAATAAAGCCAGTAGCTTGTACTAGATAAAAGAATTTTATAGCTTAAAGATAAATATCCTTACTATTTTAATAATTCTTATTTATATACTGCTGTTAAGAAAGAGTATAAATAGCATTAACCTAATTAAGATAAAATTAGCAGTATAGTGTATTAATCTAGGTATTAATAAAGGTTTTAATAGCCTCTTTTCTCTTAAGGTAGTAGTAATAGCTATTTATTAATAAAGTGCTATATTATAAAGCAAGCTATAATAGATTAATATAAATATTCTTTATATATGCCAGTAGTTATATTATTGTAAATGCTTTTAGTAAATTAATTAATATTATTTTATATAATAGTATTGTTGTTAATAGTTTTACATTAGCCTTTAAGTTAAAAGAACTTAATGTATATAATCTTTTAGTAATTATAAAGGCCATTAGGCCAATTAAAGTGGTTATATAAAGGCCTTGTATTAAATAAGTAAATAAATAGTTAAATTGGCATTTAATAATATAACCTTAAGGTTTACTTAAAGGGGTAGGTATATTATTATTGCTTTATACTAAGGTGTCTTTAATAATAGGTTGGCTATTAATAGTATTAGAATAAAGGAGGGCAATAAGGTTACTACTTTATTATATAAAAGATTAAGATAAGATAATATATTAATTATTAAACTATTTATAAAGACAGGATGTATTTAAGTATTAATAAAATAAAGGATTATAAAAGGAAGTTTAAATAAATAAAGAGGTTTAAAAGATAAACTTAAATGACGATAGACCTATATATATAATTATTAATAATAAAAAAGTATAGGTAAAGAGTGCGTATTAATAACTTAGTTTAAGTAAAGATAATATAGGCATGCTTGCTTAGTATTATTAATAAGTAATGATATTAAACTTAATATTAATGATTAAGGAGGGGTATTATTATATTTAGACTTTGTAGTATTTATAACTAGTCTATAATAGCTTGTATTTAATTACTTATATCCTCTTGTATTTAGTTATTATAGCCTTATATTTACTTATTAATGCCTTATATCTAGTTATTATTTCTTTATATTTAATTAATAATCTTATATTATATTTAGTTATTATTAATATATAATATTATTATAAGCTTTAATTACCTAGTTAATAATAAGACTAGGGCATTATTAATAATTATTAAATTATATATAAGTCTTGACTTATTAATAATATTAACTACCTGTAAGTAGTTAAGTTTTATAATTAATGCTTTAGGCTTATATTACTATAGTACTAGCTACTGTTAGTGCTGCAAGGCAGCTTAAAATATCTTTTAAGCTAAATGCCTATCTACTTATTTTAATAAGTAAAGCATAAGGTTAGTAATATTATTTATTTAAAATTGTTAAATAATAATAAAGTCAGCCTTTGCAAGTTTATTAATATAGTAGTAGCCTATTTAAGCAAAGAGGGAGATTTATATAGTCAGCTAGTGTAGTTAGTTTATTATTATAAATAAATAAAAAAGAATTATAAATAAAAAAAAAAATTTAAATAAGTATATTATAAATATAAAGGAAAAAAGGAGTAAGTAAATAGTTATAAAATAAGTAAAATAAAAAAATAATAATAAAAAAAAAGATAAGGAGTAAATAGTTTATAAGACTTAACTAGTAAAGCTAGGTAGATTAATAAAACCTAAAGGTTTATATATTATTATTGTAAACAATATAAAATTACTATTAAATAATAAGTCTTAAAATAATAATTAAGATAAGCTTGTCTTATTATTATTATACTAGCTAGTGCTATTTATTAAGATATAGTATATATATAGTATTAGCACTATATGCCTATACTATATAGAGACTATAGAAGTGGGGATATTATTACATCTCTAATAATTATAATATATAAAAATAAATTACTTTAATAAGAAACTTAATTAGCTATATATAAAATATATTATTATAGCAGTCTTTTCTCTTTTTACTATATAGCTAGATATCTTTAAAAATATCTACCTTACCTTTTATATAAGCTTTATAAAGAGAGCTACTTATAACCTATTACTATCTTAAGTTTTATTAAACTTTAAGCCAGGCTTAGTCTAGGTATACTTAAAAAGTTAAGTAAAGTTAATAAAAGAATATATAGTAAAATATATATTAATTATTAAAAATTACTATAGCTATAGTTAAAAGCACTAGGTGCTAGTTAAATAAGCAGGCTATAATATATTTATATAAAAGTTATTAAAATAATTTTAAAATACTATAGTATTAAATTAATTTAAAATAGCTTAAGGTAGTATAATATAAATTAATAAACCTATTTCCTTTAGGCATTATACTTTTAACTTAAATTAATTATAATAAAACTATACTATAAATAATATTATATATATTAATACTACTTTTTTAATAATATATTAATAAAGGCAATAATAATTAATTAGTACTAAAAATATTTTTATTATTAAATAAAAGGTAAACTAAAGGCAGGTAGATTATTATTATTATCCTTAATAAGTAAAGGCAGTATTAATATAATAAGCACTAGTGCTTATTTAATTATATAAAAAAATAGCTATAATATATTAAGTATTAATAAAGACTTATACTATCTCTATATAAGTATAACTAGCAATATTAATACTAGTAGGTATTAATTATTATAAAGCTATATTACTTTAACTTATTAATATTAAGCCTCCTCCTTTAGTATATAAAACTTATCCTCTTCTTTATCTTTATTATCTAATAGTAGTAAGAGGGGAAGTTATTATTAAAAAAGGGCTAGAGCAAGCTTGTTATACTCTTACCCTAATTACTATTTATAATTACTATAATACCTGCCTAAGCTTAACAAGGTATAAAATATCTTTTAAGTATTAATATAAAACTTTATAATATTTTTTTAAAGAGTTTTATTAAGCTTTTTAAAATAATACTATAAAAGGTTAGTAATACTTATTATAAGGTTAATAAGTTATAAATATATATTAAGTATAATATTAAAAATATTAATAACTTATACTACCTACTGTCTTTATTTAGGCATCTTAATATTACCCTTAGCTAAGACTACTGCATTACTTCTCTTAATAATAAGTAAAGTATTATTAACTAAAATAGTAAAAGCATTAAAGATATAAGCAGACTAAAGCTAGATAAGGCTTAATTAAGTAATAGCAAGTATTTCTATCTATATTTAATTAAGTACTATAAACTTAATAAATAGTTTTACCTTAATACCTTTTATATTTTTAACCTTTACTATAGCAAGCACTAGAATATACCTGCTTTAATTAATAATATACTATAAGTTATATAGTATTTATTATAATATTAAATTTATTATTAATTAACTCTTAACTTAAGAATAAGATTAATACTTATTAAAATATATTTTATAGCTATAGCTATAATTAAGGATATATTTATTTATTTTATTATTATTTATTAATTATTTAATATATAAATAATAAGGATAGTTAGTTTATATTAAGGGCTATATATCTTTATTATTAAAATTCCTTTTTATTAAGTAAGGGCTAATAGCCCTTTAATATCTTTACTATATATTAATATTAAATTAATACTTAAGGATGCTATATTTATAATAAGTTTATTATTAATTATTATATTAATTAATATTAATTATTATATAAAAAATAAGGAATATATTATTATATTAAAAATAAAGGTTATAATTATTAATTAATTACCTTTATAAAGGTAAAAAAATAAAATAATAAGCTTTTTTAAAGAATTTAAACTTTAAGATAGTAAGGTTATAAAAAACTAAATAAAGCTACTTTATATAGTAAAAAGGCAGGGCAGACCTTACTTAAACTAATTAAGGTATATACCTATACCTTTATATATATTATAATACTATAAAGAATATAGGTTATAAAGCCTGCTAGACCTTAAGAACTTATTTATTAATAAAGATATTATTTACTAGCTATATAATCCCTTTTTATATTATATATAAATAATAGATTTATTTAAAGGCTTTTTAAAAATAATATAAAAAGAAGGAGGGTATATTATAAACTTAAGCTTTACTTAAGCCTTATATAACCTAAGCTTTATAAAGGCCTAGCCCTTACTTAAGGTATTACTAGCTTAAGCTTTATAAAGGCCTAGCCCTTACTTAAAGTATTACTAGCCTAGGCTTTATAAAGCCCTAGCCCTTTTTTAAGGTATACTTATTCTATAGGTATATAACTAGCTATAAAGGAATTTAAGGATATATAAACTCTTTTTCTCCTTAAGTATATAAATTTATATTAAAATACTTATTTATAGTTACTATAAGGCTAGTTCTTTATAGATCTATATATTTAAGCCTAAAAGCTCTTTAATTATCTTATTACTATAAGGTAGGATTTTTATCCTCTTTAATAATAGCTTTTTATTTAATATATTTAAGTTACTTTTAAAGTTTAATATAGTCTTTACTCCTCTTTAGCTATAACCTAGCTATAACTTTATAAATCTTATTATTAATATTTTTCTTTTTATAACCTTTATTATTAATTTAGTATCTTTATCTTTAATAATATTAAGGTCTTTATTTTAAGCTTTTTTAATTATTAATACTATATTAGCTTTTATAAATATATAGACTAGGTTATTATACCTTTTTATAATATATAAATTACTTTTATACTTTATATAATCTTTTACTTTATAATAATATTATAAATAAACTCCTTTATATTTTTAATACTTTAATAATATAAATTATATTTTTTTCTTTATTTTTAAAAATATTAAAAGGTTATTATTAACTTTTTACTAGGTTTTTTTCTTTATATCTTTAATTTATAGTAATTAATAATTTAAGGTAATTACTTATACTTTATTATTGCTTTCTTTACTATAAGCTAGCTTTAAGCTTATATTATTACTTATTATTACCTTAGCTTTTATACCTATATTATAAAGCTTTTACTATATAGTAAGTAGTTTAATATTAATTAAGTTTTTTTTAATTTAAAAGTTATATTTATTAATTATTTAAAGGATTTTAAATATATTTAATATCTTTTTAAAGATTTTATTAATAAAGGTTTTAAAATATAAAAAAAATCTTAAAAAGGTTTTATAATTATATTAATAAAGAGTATTTAGCTTTATTATTATTTTTAAAGTATAAGTGCCTTTTTTTATAATATTATCTTTATACTACTTAAAGTATTAATTATATATAATTTAATTAAATACCTTTTTATACTTTTAATTAAAGTAAAGGGTTTATTATAACTTTATATTACTTTTTAAATAGCTATTTATATATTAAACTTTATAAGCTTTATTATTAAACTTATTTTTATTAAGCTAAAAATACTTTTTAAAGTCTATAATATATATTTAAAGTTTTATTTATAACTTTTTTTTAAACTTTAAGTTAAGTAATTAAAGTTTAATTTATATTAAGCTATAAGTTTATTTTTTTTTAAGTTTTTTTTAAGTTATAAAGATAGGTTTAAGGTTTAAAGCTTCTTTACTTTAATTAAATATAAAACACTTAATTATTTTATATTTCTTTTATTAATTTACTACTTTTAAGGTAAAGGCTTATAGCTTTAAAAAAGATAAATTATTATACTCTTTTATCTTTATAAATTATGGTTTTTTAATTATAATATTTTTATCTTAAAGAGTAATATTTTTAAGTTTTAGCTATATATTTACTAGCTTTTTATTAATAGTTTATATAAATAGTATACTTAAGTTTTTTATTATTTTATCTTTAATAATCCCCTTGCTTTTATAAAGGTAAAGAGATTAATTTATTAAAGATAAAGATTATAAAAAAGAGTAAAAAGATATAAAATATAATAAATAGTATATAGTTATTAACCTTTTATAAAATAATTATAAAGCTATTATTAAATATAAAGGTAGTATAATAATTATATTAATCTTTAATCTTTTTTTAGCTTTTTATTTAATTAATTGCCTTTTTATAGATATATTTCTTCTTTTAGCTTAAGATTAAGGGCTTAAGGCTAGGGTTTCTCTTTATTAAGGCATAGGGCCTGCGCTGCTATCTTGCTGCAGCCTTGATTATCCCTTAATAAAGAATTTAAAGTACTTCTTTTACCTTTAGTTAATCTTTAAGTAATAAGTTTATAAAGTTAAACTCTTTTTTTAATTTAATTATTATTTTTAATTTTATTTTAAATTATAAATAAAGTAGCTTAATGCTTTTTTATATTAATAATTAAATAAAGCTAAAAAGCCTTAAATAAGTTAAGTCTTTTTCTCTTTAAGTATTTTTATTACTATAATATAAAACCTAATTAAAAATAAGCTAACCTTATCTTTACTTATCTTTATTAAAGATAATACCCTTTTTTTAATTAATACTACCTTATTTTAAGATACTTATCTTTAAGAGCTTTAAGATTAAGGTATAGCTAAAGATACATCCTACAGCCTGCTAGCTCGCCCTTAATAAATAGAACTTATTAATATTAAGCATAAGCTTAAATAACCTCTTTAATAAGTTTAATATTAACTTTATTTAATAAGTAAATATATTTATAATAAGTATTACCTTTTTAAAAAGTAAGGTAATAATATTTTTTTATTATTTTAAAAAAAGTATAAAGCTTGCTTAAACTATAATAGCCTTTATTTAATAATATTAATAAAAGGATACTAACTATAGCTAGTATTTAATAAAGTATTATTAAGTTAATAATAAGGTATAGTTATTATTATAATATATAAAAATAAACTGCCTTAATAAAAAACTTAATTAACTATATATAAAATATATTATTATAATAATTTTTTTTTTATTATAAAGCTAAATATCTTTAATAATATCTACCTTACCTTTTATATAAGCTTTATAAAAAAAGCTATTTATAATTTATTATTATTTTAAGTTTTATTAAACTTTAAGCTAGGCTTAATTTAAGTATACTTAAAGGGTTAAGTAAAGTTAATAAAGGAATATATAATAAAATATATATTAATTATTAAGAATTACTATAGCTATAGTTAAAAGCATTAGGTATTAATTAAATAAGCAGCTATAATATACTTATATAAAAGCTATTAAAATAATTTTAAAATATTATAATATTAAATTAATTTAAGGTAGCTTAAGGTAATTATTAAAGATAGGGGTTGTAGAGGAGAGTGAAAAGGCATTAAGATGCAATAGGTAGTATATAGCTATTAGCCTTTTATAAGATAGCTATAAGGCTATTATTAAATATAAAAGTAATATAGTAACTATATTAATCTTTAACCTCTTTTTAGCTTTTTATTTAATTAATTAGCCTTTTATAAATATATTTCTTTTTTTAACTTAAGATTAAAAGCTTAAGGCTAGGGTTTCTTTTTATTAAAGTATAAAACCTATATTACTATCTTACTATAGTCTTAATTATTCTTTAATAAATTGCCCCCCTTTTTATAGTAATATTTTTATTACTATTTTATAAAAATAGCTCTTTCTTCTTTATTACTAATCCTTAGTAATATTACTATATAGTTACTGCTTTCTTGCTTTTTTAATATTTATAGCATTAGCTTATCTCTTTTTAGCCTTATCTCTTTTTAGCCTTATCTTTATTAAGTTAATAATCTTTTTTTTTAACTATAGCCCTTAAGTATACCTTTTTTTTAAAAGCGCTAACTTAATACTACCTTACCTTAAGTTTATTACTACCTTACTTTAACCTTTTTATAACTTTTTTCTTAAGTAATATTTTTACTTTTAATTATAATTTATAAATATACCTTTTTTTTAAAAACACTACCTTAATATTACTAGCTTACTATAGTCTTATTACTTCTTAACTTTAATTTTTATATTATACTCTTTTTATAATAAGTTATTTATAAAGTTAAAGTAATATATTTATATATTTTCTTTATTTAAATAATCCTTTTACTTAATATAATAAAGTTATTTATAGCTATAGTATTTATAATTAATAATATCTTTAATTTTAAATATCTCTTTAATAAAAAAAGGGTAATCTATTAACTTAATTAATATATTATCTTTATTATAAAACTTTTTAAGGTTTATAATATTAAAGATATTATATATTTATATTAATAATAATAATTATAGTTTATAAATAAGGCTGCTAGTTTTAATAATTCCTTTAATCTAATAAGGTCTTATATACTTCTTTATTAGCTTTTTACTAGATTAATATAGGTTTAAGTATTTAATAAAGATAAAAACCTAATTACTAACTTTAAATAATTTTATTATATAGCCTTTATTATATTACTTATTATATAACTTATTAATATTCTATAGTATTTTTATAATATACTCCTTTATATTAATTATCTTATTAATCTTATTTAAGGCAGTCTGGTTTATATAGTTAAATTTAATTTTATAAGTCTTTAGTATAGCTAGGTTATATTTTAAAAGCAAGAATATAAGTGCTTTATTAATAACTAAGTGCTTAATAGTATTATATATAAACTTAATAAATAGTAATTATTTAACTTAATCTAGCTAGTTTTTATTATAAAAGGCCTATAGATAGTGCTTAAGGTTTTAATTTTATTATTTAATCTAACTATTTATTTAAAGATAGAATACTATATTAAGTTACTGCTTATAATTAATAAAATAGTAAAAGGATTATTAAAAAGTATTTATAAATATATTACCTTTATTAAAAATAATTCTTTTTAATATATTATAAAGTTAAAAAATATAATATAAAAACTTTATTATAAATCCTTTATTAATAATATTCTTTAAGTATAGTATATAAATAATATACTTTATAAAATAGTTTATTATTATAAATATTAAATTATATATTTATTTCTTATAAACTACCTTAAGCAGCTTTATAATAAAATCTATTATAATCTCTTTTTATAGTCTTATAGGCATTAATAATATAGCTAACTTACTATATAGTAAATAATATCTTGCTTTACTTATTTAATAAACTATATATATATTAATATATCTCTTTATATTAATATATAAACCTTTTTAATAATAAGTCTTAATAATTCTTATTAAAGTCTTATTAACTTTTTAATACTTAATTATTAAGTTATTATAAAATAGTATTAAAATCTTTTTTTTTATATTAAAAAGGATAAATACTTACCCTTTATAATAAAGTAATTAATTATTACTAACTATTTAATTATATATATAATTCTTATTAATAATATTATACTTAATTACTTTTATTAACTTTAACTTTTTAATTAAGGCATCCCCTTTTTATATTAAAAAAAAGGCCTTTATAAATATTTTATAATCTTTTTATAATATTATAATAATACTTTTATAAACTACTTACTTATTTATAGTTAAAATCTTTAAAGATATATACTAAAGGCAGGTTATTTATTTAATTATAATTAAAACCCTTTAAACTTAAAGAATTAATATTAATAATAACCTAGTATTTAAGTTATATCTAGGTCCTAAAGGTATATAACTACCTATAATCCCCTTTAGTATAGCTATACTAGCCTTATAAATGCCTTTAAAATTATAATTATTATAATTAATTATTAAAAATTATTCTATAAATATAGCTAAATAATTACTATCTAGCTACTTTTTTTTTTCTTTTTTATTATAGTAATTTAATCTTTTAAAGAGTATATCTATAGGATTCTCTTTCTTTAAATAATACTTAATTATAAAATTATATAGTAATAATATCTTTAATTAAGTAACTTACTTAATTATTAACTTTTTCTTATTTATAAAGTAGCTATAGTTTAAGTAATTTATAATAATTTATATTAAGTATTTTAAGTAAGCTATATAGTATCTTTATATTATAAAGGCCTTTATAATAATAAGTATTTTAATATTTAGTATTATATAGTAATACTTTATATTTAATAACTTTTATAAAAGGTATATAATAAGGTATTAATTATCTTTTTATTACTATATTAATATTATATTAATTATAAAGTTTAATATATTAATCTTAATATATAGCCTTACTATAAGGTTAAAATATATTAATATAAGTTTTTTTAAAAACTTGCTTTATAGCTTTTTAAATATAGCTAGCTTATTAATATTAAGCTTAAAGATTTTTTTATATTATCTTTTTATTTTATTTATAAAGGGTATTATAATCTTATTATAATTCTTAATAAAATATTTATAAAATTTAATAAAGCTTAAAAATAAAAAAATCTTTTTTATATTATTAAGTATTTATTATTATATTATTACTTTAATATACTTATACTTTATATATACTTTATCTAGTTTAATTATAAACTTAAGGTATAATATAAATATTATATTAAACTTATACTTTTATAGGTTTATATATAACCTATATATCTTTAATCTTTTTAATATATTATTTATATATTGCTTATACTTTTTTAAATTATTACTATATATTAAAATATTATTTAAATATATAATATAAAAATAATCTATATAGCTTATTAATATATTATTAATATAGCTTTAAAATATAACTAAGGTATTTATTAATTTAAAAGATAGTATATAATATTTAAAGTAGCTATAGTAATAATAAAATACTATTTTTTATTTATCTTCTTTATAAATATATAAATAATAGTATATATTTTTTAAGTTAAGCTTTATATATATTTTAATATCTTAAAGTTAATCTATAATCTTATATATTAATAAAATAAGTATATAGTTTTTTTAAGTTATTTAGTTAATCTTATAATAATTAATATATAGTCTTAACTTACCTTTTTTTTAAGTATAAATAATATTAAGGCACTTACTAAGCTATTTAATCTTTTAATCTAACCTCTTATTAAGGCTATTTAAATATAGTTATAAAGAATCTCTAGCTTAATCTTTATTAAAGAGTAAATAAGTCTTTATAATAGCTTTATATTTAGCTTTAAGTTTATTAAGTATATTAATCTTTTTAAAAGCACTAGCTTTATAGCTTTTTTTTTTAAGAATACCTTTATATACTTTTAATACTTAAGTAGTAGCTTTTTTATTAATTAATTATTATAAATCTTTAGCTTATTTTAATTTAAGCTTAAGTTAAGGTATTTTTTTATTATATTAATAATAATTATCTTAATCTTTACTTTTTTATATTACTTTTTAACTTACTTTTATAATATTATTAACTTAAAGGTTTTTTTTATTAACTTAAAGTATTATTTTTTTTTTAAACTATAATTAAGTTTATTATCTTAAATTATAAACTACTTAAAATAGTATTATTTATTATCTTTATAATTATAAAAAGAATTAAAAACCTTTTAATTACTTTTTAATTATTAACTAGCTTTATAATAATTAATGCCTTTTTTAAGATCTATATATTTAAGCTTAAGAACTCTTTAATTACCTTATTACTATAAAATAAGATTTTTATCCTCTTTAATAATAGCTTTTTATTTAATATATTTAAATTACTCTTAAAGTTTAATATAGTCCTTACTCCTCTCTAGCTATAACCTAGCTATAACTTTATAAATCTTATTATTAATATTCTTTTTTTTATAACCTTTATTATTAATTTAATATCTTTATTTTTTATAATATTAAAGTCTTTATTTTAAGCTTTTTTAATTATTAATACTATATTAACTTTTATAAATATATAGACTAGGTTATTATACCTTTTTATAATATATAAATTACTTTTATACTTTATATAATCTTTTACTTTATAATAATATTATAAATAAACTCCTTTATATTTTTAATACTTTAATAATATAAATTATACTTTTTTCTTTATTTTTAAAAATATTAAGAAGTTATTATTAACTTTTTATTAAATCTTTTTTTTTATATTTTTAATTTATAATAATTAATAATTTAAAATAATTACTTATACTTTATTATTATTTTTTTTACTATAAGCTAGCTTTAAGCTTATATTATTACTTATTATTACCTTAGCTTTTATATTTATATTATAAAGCTTTTACTATATAATAAGTAGTTTAATATTAATTAAGTTCTTTTTAATTTAAAAATTATATTTATTAATTACTTAAAAAATCTTAAATATATTTAATATTTTTTTAAAGATTTTATTAATAAAGGTTTTAAAATATAAAAAAAATCTTAAAAAGGTTTTATAATTTTATTAATAAAAGGTATTTAGCTTTATTATTATTTTTAAGGTATAAATACCTTTTTTTATAATATTATTTTTATATTACTTAAGGTATTAATTATATATAATTTAATTAAATACCTTTTTATACTTTTAATTAAAGTAAAGGGTTTATTATAGCTTTATATTACTTTTTAAATAATTATTTATATATTAAACTTTATAAACTTTATTATTAAACTTATTTTTATTAAATTAAAAATACTTTTTAAAGTTTATAATATATATTTAAAGTTTTATTTATAACTTTTTTTTAAACTTTAAGTTAAGTAGTTAAAGCTTAGTTTATATTAAGCTATAAGTTTATTTTTTTTTAAGTTTTTTTTAAATTATAAAGATAAGTTTAAGGTTTAAAGCTTTTTTACTTTAATTAAATATAAAATACTTAATTATTTTATATTTTTTTTATTAATTTATTATTTTTAAAGTAAAGGCTTATAGCTTTAAAAAAGATAAATTATTATACTTTTTTATCTTTATAAACTAAGGTTTTTTAATTATAATATCTTTATCTTAAAGAGTAATACTCTTAAGTTCTAGCTATATACTTACTAGCTCTTTATTAATAATTTATATAAATAATATACTTAAGTTTTTTATTATCTTACCTTTAATAATCCTTTTACTTTTATAAAGGTAAAGAGATTAATTTATTAAAGATAAAGGTTATAAAAAAAAGTAAAAAGGTATAAAATATAATAAATAATATATAGTTATTAACCTTTTATAAAATAGCTATAAAGTTATTATTAAATATAAAGATAGTATAATAATTATATTAATCTTTAACCTTTTTTTAGCTTTTTATTTAATTAATTAGCCTTTTATAAATATATTTCCTTTTTTAACTTAAGATTAAGGGCTTAAGGCTAGGGTTCCTCTTTATTAAAGTATAAGACCTATACTGCTATCTTACTATAGTCTTAATTATCCCTTAATAATATAAGACTAATTAATTTTATATATATTTTTTTAAAGTTATAAGTATTATAGACTAAAAGTTAATAATTAACTTTATATTTATCTTTATTAATATAAAGAAAGAAAATAGCTTCCTCTAGCTATATAAATAACTTAAAAAACTTTATTAAGATCTTTATATACTAGCGCTAACTATAATAATTATAAATAAAGAGTTAGCCTTATAGAATACCTTTAAATTAATCTTCCTTAATAACTAGCAGTAATTATATATATATTATATTAATATTAATATTAAGGCAAGAATTTAATTAAAGTAAAAAAGTAAAGATAGTAGTATTAATAATAATAATAAGTTTAAAGCTATTAATAATAATAATAACCTCTTTAATACTTAAGCTATTATTAATATTATTAATAATAACCTTACTGCTTATACTATTAAGCAAAAGATTACTAAATATAGCTATACTACCTCACTACCTACTGCTAACCCTTAGACTTATAATAAAATATTTTATACCTAATAGTAGGTTATTTATATAAAAGATAAGGCTAATTTTTATTTAATATAAAAAAAAATAAAGGCTATATATAATTTAATATAAAATTATATTTTTTATTATATTTTAAAAAAATATATACTATATTACAAGCAGTAAGTATATTACTTTATTAAGCAATATTAAAATTTTAATTAATAAGTTAATAATCTTATAAATACAGCTTATAAAGATATAAAATCATTCCTTATTATTAATATAAGCAATCTCCTTTATCTTTATAATATAATTTACTTTATATTAAGGAAGAAAAAATAAGATTATAATTAAAATATAGCTAAAATATAAATATAGTAGCAGCAGTACTTTATTTAATAATAAAGCTAGTTAAGTAATATCTTAATAATAATTAGCTATATTATTATTAATCTCTTTATATAATAATACTGCTTAGCTATTATAGCAATACCCTTAAGCTATAGCTTAATACTTAAGCTACTATAGCCTTATAGTAATAGCTTTTTATAATAATATATACTTCTTTATAGCTATATAATCTTAAAAAAGCTTAATATTAATAAAGCCTTTAATTAAAATAATATTTACCCTTAATAATAATTAATAAAGCCTTTAATATAATTTTAATTATTTTTTTATAAAAAAGCTATTAACTATAAAATACTAGGATATTAAGGAGCCCTTGCTTTAAATTTATAATCTTAATATTATCTAAAGCCTCTATAGCTAGCCTTGCCTTTTAAATAATAAAAAAATAACTATATTATTAATACTTAAGGCTAATAATACTTAAGATAAGCTTTAGCAGAAGTAGTTAATATAGTTAATATAGCAGTAATAGCTAAAGTAAAATTTATAGTTATAATATTATTTAAAGCTAAGCACGCGCTATAATCTATTATAATTTAAAGTTAAAGGCAGCTTATAGAGGTTATCTTAAGGCTATAGTTATAGCCCTAGCTAGGCAGCCTTATTATAGTTAACTAAAAGCTCTTAGTTATATATAATTTTATAGGCTTTAAGAATTATAATAAGACAATCACAAGGATCTAAAAGGACTTTATCTATAGCAAGGCTAGTAGCAATAGCTACTGCTGCATTAAAGATTAAGTTTAAGGCTAAGTTTAAGGCTAAGGAAGTTATTAAAGTCATCCTAGCTATATAGATTAAGGCAGACAAGCTGGATAAACTAGCCAGCCTGTAATAATATATATATATTAAATTAAAAAGGCTAGAAATATATTTTTTAAAGAAATTAATCTTTAATAATATTATTATATAATTATTATTTTTTTACTTTTTTAATATTTTATAATATTAATTTATTTTTTTTAACTTTATCTTTATTAAGTAATAACCTTTTTTTATTTAATTATAACCATTAAGTATACCTTTTTTTTAAAAAATACTAGCTTAATACTACCTTACTTTAAGTTTATTAATCTTTAGCTTTAAACTTTTTATTATTTTTTTTAAATAATATTTTTATTTTAATTATAGTTTATAAATATACCTTTTTTTAAAAAATATTATTTTAATATTAACTTACTTTAATTTTATTATTTTTTAACCTTAACTTTTATATTATACTCTTTTTATAATAAGTTATTAATAAAGTTAAAAGAATATATTTATATATTATTTTATTTAAATAATCTTTTTATTTAATATAGTGAAGTTATTTATATTTATAATATTTATAATTAATAATATATTTAATCTTAAATATTTTTTTAATAAAAAAAAGTAATTTATTAACTTAATTAATATATTATCTTTATTATAAAACTCCTTAAGGTTTATAATATTAAAGATATTATATATTTATATAAATAATAATAATTATAATTTATAAATAAGGCTGCTTATTTAAATAATTCCTTTAATTTAATAAAGTTTTATATATTGCTTTATTAACTTTTTATTAAGTTAATATAAATTTAAGTATTTAATAAAGATTAAAACTTAATTATTAACTTTAAATAACTTTTTTATATAGCCTTTATTATATTATTTATTATATAATTTATTAACTTTTTATAATATTTTTATAATATACTTCTTTATATTA
>JAIWOZ010000031.1:0-19563 GCA_020631695.1 Trichoderma cornu-damae
TTAAACTTAAGTTTATTATAAGTTATTATTAATATATAAAAGCTATAAAAGAGTATTAAGCAAGATATTTAATTAATTAAGAATATATAATATTAAAAAGTAATATTAAGAAAGGAAAATGCTTATATTAATAATATAAAGATTTATCTTAATAATATTAAATATTAATAATGATTTTTAATATATAATAAGTTTAAGGGCAGTATAATTAATAAAGATAATAACTAGGTAAATAGTATTATAAAAAAAGGGTTTATTTTTTATAATTATCTAGATAAAACAGGCTAATTCTAGTTTAATAAGTTAATAATTATACTTAATAAGCTTAAGGAGTTTACTTTAAAAACTAATATAGTTAATAAAGGATTTATCTAGTATATTTATTAATATTAATACTATAAGGTTAAATAAGCCTTTATAGTAAAATAAGGCAGCTTTAAAGCTATACTCCTTAAAGGCATTAATCTTAATAAATAATTATTATTACTTATTATAATAAACTAGTTTTAATAATAAATAATAAAATAAATTATCTTATAATAAAGAAAAAGTATCTTTAACTAAATAGTTATTAAAAATAAAAGTATATATTATATAGTAATAATATTTAGCTTTAATAAAAGGCTATTTAAATTTATATATATTAATAAGTAGTAATATCTTTTTTATAAATAATAATACTACTTTTTAAGTATATAAAGGAATATAGTTATAAATCTAGTTTATAATAATATAATACTTTTTAAGTTACTTAAAGTTATATAAAAAAGATTATTTATAAAATATATTAATATAGCTAGTAATAAGTAATAAATTAATATTATTAACTTTATAGCCTAAAAGAACTATAGATTTATAGTTAATAAAGGATTTTAATAAAAAAAAATATAGCTTTTTATAGTTAAATAATAAAAAAAGCTATTTTAAATAAAAGAAATATTCTTAAATAATTTAAGAAAAAATATTAATATTATTAATATAAGCTTTAGTAAAGTAGTAAAAAGGGTATAATTTTATATTAATCTAGTATTATATATAAGGCAGGGAGTTATAAAAACCTATAAAAATAATATTAAGCTACTTAAGGCTATAATATATAATAAATATTAATTTATTATAATAATTAAAGTAAATTAAAAATTAATAAAAAAAAAGTAAGTATTAATAATAAAAATATATTAAGCTTTATAAAGTATATTAATTAGGTTTTTTTAATATAGTAATAAATATATATTAAGGATAGTAATATTATTAAGATATTAAAGGTTAATAATTACTTAGCCTTTATTTATATTATTTATTTATTTTTAGATTATAAAGATAAGGGTAGTAAAAGGCATTAGTTAATAGTTTTATAATATACAGCCTATATAATATAGTAGGTTAAAGGTATTCTTTACTACCTGCCTGTCTTTAGTACTTAAAGGGTAAGATTTAATATAAAGTTTAACTACTACTTAATTATTATATAATAATACCTTTATTTATTTATTAATAAAAATAAGTAAGGTTCTTTTATCTTATTAAATATTATAATAAGTAATTAATTAAGTAAAATATATAGTAATTATAAGGTTATTAATAATAATATATATATCTTTATATATAATAATTTCTTTAGTAATAATTTATTAAATATTAAAAAATATATTAATAAAGAGTAAGTAAAGATATAGTATATTTAAATATAATAAAGGGCTAGATATATAGTCTTTATTAAAAAAAAGGGTAATTAATAATATAATAGCTAGGCTAGATATTACTTTATTAATAATAAATATAATAAAGGTATTATTATAATAATAATAATAATAATAAAGGTTATTAATAATAATAAATTTAAAAAAAATAGCTTAATTAAAAATAATATAATTAAGGCTTATAAAATAAATATAAGCTATATTATATTTATACTTAAAGATAATTTTTAATTAAGTATTTTATTTAAGTTTAACTATAAAGTTATTAAAGTTAATATAAATAATATAGGTAGTATTAATATTTATTAAGGTATAGAGAATACTTAAGTATTTATAAGTAAATATAAAGGTATAGTTATTAAAAAGCTAGGTATACTTAATAAAGATATATATTATTTTATATAAAGGTATAAATAATGAATAATAATATTACTTTATAGTAAATCTTAATTAATATATAGTAGTATATTTAAATAAAGAGAGTTAAGTTTTAATATAAGGTAATTAATAATATTTTATAATAAAAATTAATTTTAATATTATAAAGATAAAGCTATTATATTTTTAATAAAAAAGATAATTTAAGGTTAATGATTATTTATACTTAAACTTTAATAATAATTTATTAATATTTATAATTAAATAAGGTATTATTATATAAAAAGATAATAAAAGTTACTTTATAATTAAAGGTAATAATATTATTAAGTCCTTTAACTAAAGTTAATAATATAAACTTATATATAATATTAAGCTATTATTAAAGTTATTAAGTATTAATAATTAATATAAAGTAATTAATATTAATTATAGTATAAATAATAATGCTTTATATATTAAGGTGTATAAATAATAATGCTTTATATATTAAGGTAAGAGTAAATATTAAATAAAGTATAAAAGTAGATAGTAACATTATATAAACCTATACCTTTAATTATAAACTATACTTTAATAATAAAAATATTATCTAGTAGTAAGGTAGTATTAATAAAATAATATTAATTAATATTAAAGTAATTAAAAAAAGCTTGCTATATTATAAATTAAGTATAGTAAGCTTAGTATTTTAATTACTTAAGGTTTAAAATAGTACTTTTATAAGCCTTAAGCTATTTAAAGTATTACTAAAGGGTATTATTATTATTAAAGTATAATAAGTAATAATAATATTAAGGCTTAATAAAGTATTAAAGAATAATATTAAAAAAGGGTTTAATAAAAAAAGCTTAATCTATAATATAAAATTTATTAAGATTATAATTATTTAGCTAAATATAGTTATTAACTAGATTATAATTAAGGTTATTATTATAATATTAAACTATATTATTATTATTTATTAAGATAAAGAATTATTTAATAGCTATATTAGCTTTATTAAGTTAATATTAATATTTATAAAATTAAATATAATTACTTAATAAAGGATACTAATTATTAAAGGTAATTAAGGTATTAAGGAGCTTTTTTAAAAAATAAGCAAGAGCTAGTGGTTTATTATAATTAAAAAGGTAAGGTAAAAGGTGATTTTATAATAATTAATACTTTAAGCTTTAATAAAAGTTATTTAAAGTATTATAATATAATATATCCTTAGGTTAAAAGTGTAATAAAATAAAAGAGTTAGGTAAGAGGCAGCAATAATAGGTTATATTACTAAACTAAAGCTTAAAGAGTTATCTTCTTCTTACACTCCTTAAGGGCTTTATAGTTAAAAAAGGGCTAAAGCTATAAAAAAAAGACTAAGCCTTATTATTAATCAGGCTAATTAATTAGGCCTAGCTATAGTAAAGGAGGCTGATTAATAAAGACTAGTTAATAAATCAAGGCTAAATACAGCCTAATAATCCACTAAGCTAAACTTCCTTTATAAAAGGGTAGTAAGCTACTGTAGGCAGTAGTATTATTATATTATTCCCTTTTTTTATAGTAATTATCCTAATTATTATATATAAAGGATATAGCATTAATTTAATTATAAAGCCCTTTCTTTAAGTATTAATAGTTTTTTTATTTATAATACTTTATTAATGCAGGTTATTATATTAATTAGCATAGGCTTTATATAAAGTGCCTTTATTTATTATAAATAGCTAACTAGGTCTTTATATTTATTTATTTTATAGTATTTTTATAATATAAAGAAAAGAGAAGCTTTTTTATTTTTTTTTTATAGTTTTTTAATTCTTTATATCTTTTCTTATAGTATTTTAAGTATAAAAAAGTCTTATTACCTTTTTAATACTTAAGAAAATATATTAATAAACCTTAATATAATATTATAGCTATATTATAAACTATCTTACTTATTATTAATAATATACTTACTGCCTTTACTATATAAATACTATAGATTTAAATATATTAATATCTTACTAAGGTTTTTTTATATTTATTACTTAAAATTATTATTTATAGTTTAATATTATTACTATATAATACAAGATTTATATAGTATTTAATAATAATTATACCTTATTTATAATTTTACTTTTTTTTTTTATAAAAAGCCTTTTTTAATTATTAACTAATCCTCTTGCTTTATTATAGTAAGCTGCTTCCTAGCTTAACCAATAGCTTAACTTACTTAAAGACTAATATAAAGAGCTAGGCAATAGTTCTTAACCTTTTAAAGTAAGGGATAATATTTATATAGCTTATTTTTATAAAATATAATAAAGTCTTATAGTAATAATATATAATCTTTATATTGCTTTTAATTACCTTAATTAAATATATTAATTTAAGTATAGCTTTTTAAGTTTAAAGAAGAGTTTAATTATAAATTAAAATACTTATCTTTATTTTATTTTATAATAAAAAGCTTTTATATTATAAAAATATATTTATTTTTTACTATATATCCTTTTTTCTATAAGTAAGCTAAGCTTTAAGGTTTTACTTAATTAATATTATTATTATTAAGCTTTTATAGTATTAAGGGCTTAAGTAATAACTGCTTTAAAGTAAGATCTTGCTATATAGATAAAGTATTATTAACTTTATTATCTTTTTTTTAAAAACTTAAATTATATTTTTTAATAAGTTGTCTTTTATAATATATTTAAGGTAGTTAAAGATATTTTAATAATAAAGGTAGTAGACTTTATAGACTATACCTAGCTATTTAATTTATTATTAAACTTAAGGGTGTTTATTTAATGCTTTAGTTATTAAGTTAAGGTTATTATAGATTTATTTAAGCTTTTTAAGTATTTTCCTTTTTATAGCTAAAGCTTTATATATAGACCTTTATTATTAATTACTTTATTATTATTAATATAGCTAGATTTTTTTAAGTATTGCTAGTATTATACTTTTTTTTTACTTTTTCTTAGCTTAGCTTGTATAGAATCTTTTAGCTAGGGTTAAGGCATTTATATTATCTTTATAAACCTACTGGTTATATTCTATAAGCCACCTAGCCTATTTAATAAAATAATAGACTTCTCTCTTTATCTTTTTACTATCTTTAATCTTTTTTACTTTTTATTATTTTTTAAAGTTATTTAAGTTAGGCATTATTAAGGGTTTAGCTAAGGTTCTTTCTTTAAGTCTTTATAACTTAAGGAGGTTAATATAAAAAATATTATAAATACTTAAATATTTTTTAAGTAGTATAAGTCTATAGGCTTGTTTATTAAATTAAGTAATAATATAAAAAAGCCATATATATTTAAGTATAAGTTTTTTCTTTCCTTCTTTAACTTTAAGGTTCTTAATTAATAATATAATAAAGTCTTTTATATTTAACTCTAAGGGTTTATACCTTTTATTATAATAAAACGCCTGCTTTTTAACTATAATTTATTATTAAATCTTTAGTTACTTATATATTTTTTCTAGCTTTTTAATATATTATTTTATATTTAGTGCCTTTTTTTTATAAGTAGCAGCCTTATTATTAAAGTCTTAGATATAAAAGTTAAGGTTTATGCTTATAAAGGCTATAAAAAGAGATATTTTAATAATAATATTTTATACTATATTTAAGCAGTATTAAACTAATACTAGTAGGTAAGGCTATACTGCTTATTCTTTATTAATAAAGTAGTAAAGGTAGTGCTTAATAACTTAATTTATTTATTCTATTTACTTATTAATTTAAGGGTAAAATATTATAAATAACCTTTATATTATTTTTAATATATAGTAAAGCTTTAACTAGAATTTATTTATAAATACCAAGCCTTAATTACTTATAATTCTTTATATAAGGCTAAAGACTATTTTTATTTAACTATAAAATAATATTATAAGGTTTACTATAATAATAATATTATTAATAAGAAAATATAATAAATACTTTATAAATTAATCTATAATAATTAGAATTATATTAACTTTTTTAATCTTAAAAAGAGTAAGGGGCAGGCCTATAATAAAGTTTATTAAGACCTTTTCTTAAGGTTATAAAAGAAATAGTAAGGATTTAAGCTTGCTATATAGCTTATGCCTTTTAAGTATACTCCTTTAGTAAGGTTTATAGATTTATATATACTCTTTTATATCTTTATTTATAAATAGCTAGAAGAACTTCCTTTAAATAAGATTAAGGGTTTATATTATATTAAAGTGCCTAGCTAAGGGATTATTATAATAAAGATTAATTATTTTATCCTTTATACTCTTTTTTAATATAAAAATATAGTTATAATATTATAAAATACCTTTTATATTTATTAACCAAGCACTAGTCCTTTAGTATAGCCTTATTACTGCTTTTTTAATAATTTAATATTATATCTTTAAGTCTTTTACTTAAAGGTCTTTAATAAGAGATAGTAATAATTAAAAAGCCTCTTCTTTATATACTACTTCTTTATAAAGTATTATTTTAATTAGTTTTTTAAAAAAGAGCTTTTTATAATAAAGTATCCCTTTAGCTTAATTAGCTAATTATTTAAGAATTAAAGGGGTTATACTCTTTAACCCTTTAACTTAAGGCATTTTACTTATTAAAGATATTTTATTATATTAATTACAAGCCTTAGGTATTTTACTTTATAAAGATATCTTATTATACTTAAACTAGTTAAAAATATAAGCCTTTTTAACTACTTTTAATTTTTTATTATACCTTTTATAATATATTAATACTATAATAATACTTTATACTAAAGCAAGCCTTTTCTTAAGGTTAAGTAATAGCTTTTTATTCCCTAGCATTAAGGTTTTATAGTCTAGTCTTTTTAATAAGGTATTAATAAGGTTACTCTTCTTTAGCTTATATTTAATAATAAAGTTAAAAAAGGTAAGGTATATATATTATCTTACCTACCTTTTTAATAACTTTAATTAATATATAAATATTTATAGGTTTTTATAGTTTAATAAAACCTTTATAAAGTTCTTTACCTTTTTAATATAATATTATTAATATTTAAATAACTTAATAATTATAAATATCTTTTAATTTAATATTTTATAGTTAAGTTTAGCTTTATTAAACTTCCTTAACTAAAAGGCTATTAAGTAATACCTTTTTTTTTTATTAAGTTAAAAGAGTATACTAGTTATTATAAACCTAAAAGCATTAATCTTTATTTAAATTTATAGCTATAGGTTAAAATATTATAAAAAAGGTACTATTTAAAAAGCATCCTTAAGTTAATAAAATGCCTTTATTACCTTAAGATCTAGCTAAAGAAACCTAAGCTTTTTTTTATTTTTACTACCCTTAAGTAAGGCTATAAAAAGGGCTGCTATCTTTAAGTAACCCTTAATAAAGTATTAATAAAAGTTATAAAACCTAAAGAAGACCTATATCTTTTTATAACTTTAAGGAGGCTTTTAGGTTATAATAATCTTTACTTGCTAAAGGTTTATTAAAATGCTTTTATTTAATAAGATAAACTTAAAAAACTTAATTTAATCTTAATAAAATATATATTTTAAGGGCTTTATATATAGCTTTATTTTTTATAATTATTTAAAGACTTACTTAATATAGTTAATATATTTATTATAAATCTTTAAAAAAATAAAAATATTATTTAAGTATATTATATAAATAATATTTAATAGTTTATATAGTGCTTTATAAATATAGTATTAAAATATAATAAGGGTATTAATAAATTTAAAAGGTATTATAAAGTATTTATAGTGCTTATACTATATTTAAAATACTATTTTTTACTTATTTTTTTTTTAATTTAAATATAATAATAAATATTTTTAATATTAATCTTTATAAAATATTTTATACTAAAGATATAGTTTAAGATTTTTAAAATTAAAGAGAGAGGGTAGTAATTCTTCTTTATTACTTTATTAAAGCTTTAATAATTAATATAAAGGTAAAGGGTCTTATCTTTCTTTAATATAAAAAAGATTAAAGTATTAATAAGACTTTATAATAATTAAATCTTTTTTTTCTTAAGGTTTTTTTTAAAGTATTCTTAAAGTTTTTTTAACTCTTTAAAAAATAAAAAGTAAATAGACCTATAAGGTAGTTCTATGCTTAAAAGTAGGTTAATTATATAGTTACTTAATTAATAAAGAGGTAAGATGCTTGATTTTTTAAGGTTAAATACTTTTATAAAGTTAAAGAGTTTAATAAAGATATTATTAAGGTCTTAAGGCCTTATTTTTTTATCTTTATTAAGTAAGAAAAAGCTATTTAATATAACTATAATTAAGTAAATATAAGCTATTTATTTATAGGCTTTTTAAAATTTATAAGGTTATATAACTTTAATCTATTTTTAGTTTAACTTAAACTACTACCTTTAGTCTTAAGGTATAAGGTAGATTTTTTTATTAACTAAGGTTAATATCCTTAAGAGTACTAAGGCTTTATAAAGGTATAGGTTATAGTTAATATTAAGGTAATAGTAAGTAAAATAGTAAGTAGTTTTTTTTAAGTTTATAAGGTTAATAAAGATAGCTTAAGCATTATAATATAAGATGGTTAGGTTGCTAAGGACTTTAAGTCTTATGCCCTTAATTAAGACTTATTAATAGCCTTACTTTTTTATAAATTATATATTAATAAAGTTAACCTTATTACTATTATTTAAGTCTATATAAAACTTAATAAGGTTTAAGTCTTTTATTATAGTTAAAGTATTAAAGTATCTTTTTACCTTAGTGTTTTTATTACTAGCTATAATAAAGGTAGTTACTTTAGCTATTTTTTATTTCCTTAATCTTGCTTATTAACCTAGTTAAGATAATAATTTATATAGTAGCTTAAGGCTTTATAAATAAAATAAATACCCTTTAGGTTCTTATCTTTATCTTTATTATAAAGCTTAGCTTTAATTAAGATATAATTAAGGTTTAATAATTAATTACTAAAGTATTATTAATAAAGCTTTTTTTTTTATATATAAAGAGAGTCTTTAACCCTTTACTTTAAGGCTATATAATAAAGATTATTTTAATACCTTATTATTAAAGAGATAATTTCTTTATAAATCTTTAAAAAGTAATTACTTTATTTTTTAATATAGTTTTAAAAAAAGAGAAGGAGTTAGTTATAATAGGTTAAGGTATAGTTCTTTTTATTAAGAGGAGGAAATTGTTTTTTTAATAAGTCTAGATAAATATAAAATTTATAAAGAGATTGGTTTTTTTATTAATAAGCTTTATAAAAAGTAGAAGATAAAATAAGCTTTTAGTAGATAAAGTCTTTAAGTAATTTATTACTTTATTCTTTAAAGTATTCCTAGTCCTTTTTATAGTCTTTTTTTTATTATAGAGTTTACTTATTAAAGTAATATTTTTATTTTATATAAGCTTTACTATTTATATTATTAAAGATATAAAAGACTTTATAAGAGTTTTTTTTATATTTATAAAAAGTGCTTTTAAAAAAGTATTATAAATTACTTAACTATTTATCTTAAAGATATAAGTCTGCCCTAGCTATTATATACTATATATTCTTAATCTTAATTTCTTTTTTACTTTTTTTAAAGGAGTTACTAGCTTTTTAATACCTTTTTTTTTTAACTTAAAAAGGCTTTTTTTATCTTAAAGTTTAGTATAAAGCTTTTTTATTTATTTTTAAAGTATTTTTAATTCTTTAAGTTATTTTAATTAAGTTATTTTATCTTAAGCTTTTTTAATACTATTATAAAGGCATTAAATATCTTATTTATTAAGCAAGGCTTTTATATCTTTTTCTTTAAGTTAAAAAAGGTCTTTATCTTTTTTTATAAACTTAAGGGGGTTTTATAATACTATAGGTATAGGTTTTATAATATTACTACAGGTTCTTATTATTACTACTTTTTTAAGTAATTTATAATAAAAAAGCTTTAAAATATAATAAAATAAAAAAGTTAAGTAAAAGGTAGTAATAATAGATTATATTATTAAACTAAAGCTTAAAGAGCTATTTTCTTTTTATACTCTTTAAAAGCTTTATAGTTAAAAAAGGGCTAAAGCTATAAAGAAAAGATTAAGCCTTATTACTAGTTAGGCTAATTAATTAAGCCTGGTTATAATAAAGGAGGTTAATTAATAAAGACTGGTTAGTAAATTAAGGCTAAATATAGCTTAATAATCCATTAAGCTAAACTTCCCCTGCAGGAGGGCGGTGAGCTGCCGCAGGCGGCAGTATTGTTATAAAAAGCTAGGCTTATTAAGTTATAAAGCTAGGATTTATTTTTATTAAATAAAAGCCTTATTATAAAGGTTATTAAATTAATAATATAAATAAACCTTAAAGGTAGGCTTTAGTACTTTAAGCTAAAGGTAGGTATTTAAGCAGTTCTAGACTTAAGATAAAATAATTAACTTAAACTTAAAGCTATAGTTATAAACTAGCTATATAACTTTTATAATAAAGGTATAAATATTATTACCTTTATAATAAATAATATAATTAAAAAATAATAACTTAAGTTTATATTAAGTATATAGTATTTTTATTTTAAAGTATTTAAAAAGACCTTTATTTAATAATAATAAAAAAGGCTATATTTATATTTATAAATAATATCTTATAATAATTAAGAATAGTATTATTTTAAAGCCTTACTTTAAAGTATAAAGATTATATTTTTATAAATATTATACTAAAAGCCTATAGTAATATAGTTTTTTAATACTTTTATAAAAAGATAAATATCTTTATAGTAATATATATAGCCTTAATAAAAAATATTATTATATTTATTAATATTAAGCTAAAAGTAGTTAAAATTTTTTAATTTAAACTTATTAAGCTTAAAAGCAGGCTATAAATTATTATTATTTAAAAAGGATAAAGATATAAATAAAGAAAGAGAATAATAATATATATTAATATATTATTAATATTAATAATAATATTTATAATATTAATATTTCTTCTATATTAAAAAGTTAATTAAATTAAAAAAAGTAAAGGTTAAAAAAGAAAAGGAGTTATTATTAAATAATATAAAATAGTAATAATTATAATAAAATTATTACTTATAGTTAGACTTAAGTAATACTTTAACTAAAGGTAGTAAAAAAGTAAGGGTATTTATAAATAGTATAAATAAGTTATAAAGGCACTTAAAGGCTTTATTTTTATTATTAATAAAAAGTTAAAAGATTATTAAGTATTTAAGGTTATATAAGGTTAAGTAGTAAGTATTAAAGAATTATAATAATTATTAATAATTATTAATATTATTAAAGCTATTTATATAAAGTAAGGCAGGTATTATTAAAGAGATATTATAAAAGGTAGAACTAGATTAGCTAAAGGGCTATAGATATTAGTTTAAAGAGTTATTATAAAGTAATATAATTATAAATATTAAAATAAATAAAAATAAAGAGTATATAGTAAGTAATATCAAGGGTAATATAAATAAAGGTATTATTAATAATAATTTAAAAAGTATTAATAAAAAGGCAGGAGTTTAAATATTAAGTAATATAAATAGTATAAAAGTAAAAAAGGTAAAAAAGGTAGTAAAAAAAGTATAAAAAAAAAGTACTTTAAATATATTAATAAAAATAATAACCTTACTTATTATAATTAAGTAATTACTTAAAGGTTAAAGAAGGTATAGCTATAGTATAATTATAAAAAGAGAAGATAAGTAATTAACTTAAAGGTTTAAAAAGGTAATATTATTATTAAAAGTAACTAGCTTATTATTTAATAATAAAAAGCAAGCTTAAGCTTTAAAGAAAAGGTTAATATAGTTAATATAAAGTAAATAATTAATTTAAGTAAAAGGTATAAAGCTATTAGCTAGGAGTTTATTAATTAATAATAATATTAATATAGTAATTAAAAAATAAAGTAAGAGATATTAAATTAAGTAAATAAAAATAAAGAGATTAATATCTTAATTAAATAAATAATATAAATAAATAAGTCTTTAGGAGTATATATAGTAATTTAATATTATTAATAAAATAAAAAATAAAGATAATATATTAATATATTAATAATAATATTTATAAAGGCAGTACTATTTAATTAATATAAGCTACTTTTAGATTAAGTAGTTAAAGTTAATAATATTTAAAAAAGAAAGGAGGTTAAAAGGTAAGAGATTAAGATTTATTAATATAAGGCATTATTAAAATATAAAAACATTATTAAGATAAAAGTAGTAAGAGGAAAAATATTACTAGGATATAATTAAAGTATTATTAAGATATAAGTATATTATAAGAAAAGTATTATTAAGATATACTAATGCCTAAAGGCTGCTAGGTGGTGGTTGTTTAATAGTAAGTGGCGCTAAGGGCTGGTTAGTTATTAAAGATATATATATAAATTACTATTAATTAGCATAATATATTATAAAAATAAGGATATAAAAGCTTAGATTGACTATCTTAAAGAGAGAATCCCTTATTAATTAATATTACTAACTGATTAGTATTATTAACTAACTAATATCACCAGCTGACTAATGCATCCTGTCACTTTATTATAATATAGTATTATATATTATTTCTTGAATTCTTTAATATTTTAACCTTCTTTATATATTTTTTAAGCTTTTTTATATTTATAAATTAATTTATATTACTTTCTTTATTAATTTAAAATAAAGGATTATTTCTTTAATAAATAATTAATTATAAAGGAACTTTATACCTTATTTATTAATTAATAATAATAAAAATAAAGATTTATAGGTTTAAAGCTTTAATAATAAAATAAAATACTTTAAGTTATATAAAAAAGCTTTTTTTACCTTTTTATAATCTTTTTTAATCATATAATCTTTATTATTATTATTAATAATAATAATAATAAAATACCTTAAACTTATTATTAAAAAGTAAAATAATTATTTAAATAACTTTATTTAATTTAATGCTTTTTATTTATAAATTATAAGCTTATTTTATTTTTAAAATATTTAACTTTTTTTATTTAATATAGCCTATAAGGTATACTATATATAATATAATGCCTTTACTCTTTTTACCTTAACTATAGTTTTTTTTATTAATAATAACTTTAATAATTTTTATAATTTTTTTTATAGCCTTAATAGCCTTTATTCTTTTTATAATATTTTTAATACTTATCTTTATTTTAATTACCTTAGCTTTAGCTTTAATTATTTAAGCTATTATTACTTTAATTATTATAGCCTTTTTAACCCTTTTTACTTTTATTTTTATTCTTACTCTTACTCTTATTTTTATTTTTATATTTATAAATGCCCTGTTTAATAATAATAATAATAATAATAATAATAATAATAATAGTAATAATAATAATAATAATAATAATAATAATATTAATATTAATAATAATATTAATATTAATAATAATAATAATCCTGCTTTTATAGCGCTAGCTACTCTATACCCTTTTTACTATCTTTATTACTTAAAATATTTAAAAACTATTATTATTAATAAAAGTAACTTTTTTTAATATATCCTTACTATAGGCTAGTTTTATTAATATTAAAATTACTTTACTTATAAGTATTAATACTTATTAATATAAGCTTAATTCTTTTTATTTAATCTTTTTTTTATTTAATCTTTTTTTTATTTAATTATAAGCTTTTAGATATATATAATTAATAAGCTTAGCTTTGGTTTTTTAAAGTATTATAAAGGATAAGAATAATATAGTAAGTAGCTTTATTTATACTAGATAAAAGTTTAAAAAATAATTATTAAGTAAAAGATATAGTATTATTATTTAGCCTTAAGGTTTATAATAAGCTTTATTTAAGTAAATAATAAAGATTATTTATTAAATAGTTTAGTAAAGTAAGCTTTACTTTTTAATACTATAATAATATATACTAAAGTATATACCTTATAAATAAGGCTAGAAAAGTTTTTATTAATTAATAATAATTAGTAAGGCACTAGCTTGCTAATTTTTTTTTTCTTTTAATTTTCTATATAATTTCTAATTAAAAAAGTTAAAGTACCTTAAATTAATATTTTTATACTTCTTTTTAGTTTTTTAAGGTTTTCTTTAATAAATTTATTATTATTTTTCACTTTTTAAAACTTTTAAGTTTAATAAAGCCTTAAAGTATATAAATTATTAATATAAAAAAGCTTTTATAAGTTTATTAAAAGGTATCTTTTATAAGGTTAAGTATAAGACTTTAAAAGCTTGATATTAATATTTTTAATATAATTATATATTCTATATATTAATATAATAAAGGTAAGTATTAATCTTTTTATTATTTTTAAGTATAAGATATATTATTTATTAATTATTATAATTAATATTTTAATTTTCCTTTAGGTTAAAATATATATTATTAAAAAAGCGCTATAGACTTATAATTTCCTTTATTATTATTAATAAAGTAAGTAGTTTAGCTTTAATTATAAATATATTAAATATACTTTAATAAATAACATTTTATATAATTAATTTATTAAATAATATAATAAAATATCTTTATAAAAACTTTTTAATCTTAATATTATTAATAAAAAATATATTACTTAAAGTAATTAAGATTTATATTTTATTAAGCTTTTTATATTAAAGAGGTAAGTGCTTTTATATAAATAAATAATAAAAAAGCTAATTAACAGCTTTATAATTATTTAGTTTTAAATTAGTAATATATTATATTAATATAGCTATTATAAAAGCTATATTAAGTCTTATTAAGATTACTATATAAAGTATTAATCTAACCTTTTCTTAATAATTTTTAATCTTAAAGATAGTAGCCTATAGATTATTATTTTTAAAAAAAAAGTATAAAAAAAGAATTATAAAATATTAATTCCCTTTATTTAAGTAAAATTTTTAAGTAACCTTTATATATATACTTTATATAATAAATATATCTTATACTTAAAATATTTATAAATAATATTAATTCTTAAGAACTACTTTATATTACCTTTTTAATAAAGCTTGTATTTCTTCTTTAATATATTTATAAACTTATTAATTAAAGTATAATTATATTTATAATATATTATAAAGATATTATTTATAAAAAAGTAAAAAAATAACTATTATTTTTTTAAATAATATAAATAAGGCTTTTTTATATTAAAGATTAGCTTTAATAAATATAAAGTTTTTATAAACTTTTTAAATTCTAATTATAATAAATCTTAAAGTATATAAAAAGCTTTTTTAAGCTTAATAAGCTTATTAAATAGCTAAAACTTAATAATATTTTATATATAACTAGTATACCTTATTTATTTTTTATTATATTTAAAAATATATTTTTAATATTTAATTATTTAAGCTTTAGGTTAAATCTTATAGCTAAGGCTATAAATACTTAAAATAAGTATATAGTAAGTATTATAATATAGGTTCTTTAAATAATTAAGCTTTTTTAAAGGTCTTTTCTTATTATAAATTAAGCTTTATACTTTATTAATATTCTAGATTAATTAAATTTATATATAAAAACTTATTTTAATAATAAAGGTATTAATTTAGCTTTTAATTTTTCAATTTATTTTTATATTTTTTTTTAATATAAGGCTTTAATTTCTTTATATATAGCTTTAATAAATTAATCTTTTAAAAAGTACTTTATAAACTCTTTTTACCTATTTAATAACTTAATTAAACTTTTTAACTAAATAAAAACCTTACTTAATATCATTATTAGCCTTAAGGTATATTTTTAATATATTATTACTTTAAGTATAATAAGTATTATTTATAAACTTATTAAATTATTATTTTTTAACCTTTATTAATTAAGTAAAAGATTATAAATATTTTTATTTAAAAGCTTATTAAGTATGGTATATATATTATTAAGCTTATTTTTTTTACTGTTTTTTTTTAAAAAAAAAGCTTACTTATTTAAGCTTTTTTTATAGCTTTATGCTTTTATATAAAGCTAAAGAAGTAGTATTAATTAAGATAATATACTTTAATTACTATATTATTAAGCTTTATTTATATAAAATAATAATTTTATAAAATAAATTATTTACTTTTTAAGCTATATTTTTTATTATTCTTAAAGTAATAAAAAAAATTTATTTTTATTTTTATTAATTTATAGTTTAATTAAAGGCAATAAGTAATTTATTTTAAGGATTACTTATAATATTAATATACTTACTTAATATTAAAAGATAATTAAGATATAGTAAGATAGTAATATAAACCTTATGCCTTAATGAAAAAGAACCTTAGCCTTAAGCCCTTAATCTAAAGCTAAAAAAAAAAAATTTATAAAGAATTAATTAATTAAATAAAAAGCTAAAAAAAGGTTAAAGATTAATATAATTATTATATTACTTTTATATTTAATAATAACTTTATAATTATTTTATAAAAGGTTAATAACTATATATTATTTATTTTATTTTATATTTTTTTTACTTTTCTTTATAATCTTTAATTTTAATAAATTAATCTTTTTACCTTTATAAAAGTAAAAGGATTATTAAAGGCAATATAATAAAAAACTTAATTATATTATTTATATAAATTATTAATAAAAAGTTAATAAATATATAATTAAATTTTAAAAGTAAAATTTTTTAAAATAAAGATATTATAATTAAAAAACCTTAATTTATAAAAATAAAAAAGTATAATAATTTTTTTTAAGTTATAAGTATTTACTTTAATAATAATAAATTAATAAAAAAAGTATAAAATAATTAAATATTTTATATTAAATTAAAGTAAAAAAGCTTTAAACTTTAAATTTATTTTTTTAATTTAAAAAAGGCTTAAAAAAAGTAAATTTATAGCTTAATATAGATTAAGCTTTAATTATTTAATTTAAAGTTTAAAAAAAAGTTATAAATAAAACTTTAAATATATATTATAAACTTTAAAAAGTATTTTTAATTTAATAAAAATAAGTTTAATAATAAAGTTTATAAAATTTAATATATAAATAACTACTTAAAAAATAATATAAAGCTATAATAAACCCTTTACTTTAATTAAAAATATAAAAAAATCTTTAATTAAATTATATATAATTAATATTTTAAGTAATATAAAGATAATATTATAAAATAAATATTAATATTTTAAAAAGAATAATAAAGTTAAATACTCTTTTTTAATAAAATTATAAAACCTTTTTAAATTTATTTTTATATTTTAAAACCTTTTTTAATAAAACTTTTAAAATAATAATAAATATATTAAAAAATCCTTTAAATATTATTTTTAAATTAAAAAAAACTTAATTAATATAAAATTATATATTATATAATAAAAGCTTTATAATATAAATATAAAAGTTAAAGTAATAATAAATAATAATATAAACTTAAGGCTACCTTATAGTAAAGAAAATAATAATAAAATATAAATAACTACCTTAAATTATTAAGTACTATAAATTAAAAATATAAAAGAAAAAATATAAAAAAAATTAATAATAATTTTTTAATATTTTTAAAAATAAAGAAAAAAATATAATTTATATTAATAAAATATTAAAAATATAATAAAGTTTATTTATAATATTATTATAAAGTTAAAGATTATATAAAGTATAAAAGTAATTTCTATATTATAAAAAGATATAATAATATAGTTTATATATTTATAAAAGTTAATATAATATTAATAATTAAAAAAGCTTAAAATAAAAACCTTAATATTATTAAAGATAAAGATATTTTATTAATAATAAAAATTATAAAAAAAGAGTATTAATAATAAGATTTATAAAGTTATAGCTAGATTATAATTAAAAAAAAGTAAAGATTATATTAAACTTTAAAAATAACTTAAATATACTAAATAAAAACCTATTATTATAAAAAATAAAGATTTTATTTTAAAATAATAAAGTAAGTAAAAAGTTCTTAAGCTTAAATATAAAGATCTTAAAAAGGTATTTATTATTATAAAGCTAGTTAATAATTAAGGTATAATTAAAAGGTTTTTAATCTTTTTTATAATTATAAAAATAATAAATAATATTATCTTAAATAGTTTATAGTTTAAGATAATAAACTTAATTATAATTAAAAAATATTTTTAATTAATAAAAAAGATTTTTAAGTTAGTAATATTATAAAAATAAGTTAAAAAGTAATATAAAAAAGTAAAGATTAAAATAATTATTATTAATATAATAAAAAAGTAATTTAACTTAAGCTTAAATTAAAATAAGCTAAAGGCTTATAATAATTAATTAATAAAAAAGCTATTATTTAAATATTAAAAATATATAAAAATATTTTTTTAAAAAAAAATTATAAAATTAATATTTTTAAAAAGATTAATATATTTAATTAACTTAAAGCTAAATATAAAGCTATTATAAAGACTTATTTACTCTTTAATAAAGATTAAGCTAAAGGTTTTTTATAATTATATTTAAATACCTTTAATAAAAGGTTAGATTAATAGATTTATTAATTTAATAAATGCTTTAATATTATTTATACTTAAGAAAAAAAGTAAGTTAAAATTATATATTAATTATTATAAAATTAATTAAATAACTTAAAAAAACTATATATTTATTTTATTAATATATAAGATTATAAATTAACTTTAAAGTATTAAAGTATATATAAAGCTTAATTTAAAAAATATATATTATTAACTATATATTTATAAAAAAGATAAGTAAAAAGTAATATTTTTTTATTATTATAATTACTTTAAATATTAAGTCTTACTTTTTAAATTAATAAATATCTTAATTATATTTTAAAGCTATATTAAAACTATATTAATAAGCTATATAAACTAGTTTTATATTATATATTTAATTAATATCTTAATATATAATAATAATTTTAAAAAGTATAAATAATATATAAATAATATATTAAAAAAATTAAAAATATATAGGTTATATATAAATTTATAAAAGTATAAGTTTAATATAATATTTATATTATACCTTAAGTTTATAATTAAATTAAATAAGGTATATATAAAGTATAAGTATATTAAGGTAGTAATATAATAATAAGTACTTAATAATATAAAAAAGATTTTTTTATTCTTAAGCTTTACTAGATTTTATAAATATTTTATTAAGAATTATAATAAGATTATAATACCCTTTATAAATAAAATAAAAAGATAATATAAAAAAACCTTTAAGCTTAATATTAATAAGCTAGCTATATTTAAAAAGCTATAAAGTAAGTTTTTAAAAAAGCTTATATTAATATATTTTAATTTTATAATAAGGCTATATATTAAGATTAATATATTAAACTTTATAATTAATATAATATTAATATAGTAGTAAAGAGATAACTAGTACTTTATTATATACTTTTTATAAAAGTTATTAAATATAAAGTATTATTATATAATATTAAATATTAAAATACTTATTATTATAAAAGCCTTTATAATATAAAGATATTATATAGCTTACTTAAAATATTTAATATAAGTTATTATAGATTATTTAAACTATAGCTACTTTATAAACAAGAAGAAGTTAATAATTAAGCAGGTTACTTAATTAAAGAT
>JAIWOZ010000032.1:0-17202 GCA_020631695.1 Trichoderma cornu-damae
TATATTAATTAAAGTAAGTTTAGTAGTTATTAAGGTTTATTTTACTATTTTAAAGGCATTTTATATAAGTATTTAGCAGACTGTATGTTTTTTAAGGCATTTATATTAAGTCTGATTTTAATATTATATATAGCCTTGTGCAGTGATAGTAATATATATAAAGGGCTCTGTTCTTTAAACTAAGCTAAAGGTTTTATTAAGGTGCTTAGTTTAATATATTTAAGTAAGGAGGCTATAGTTAATTAGTAAGATTAAGCTAGAAGAGGGGGCAAGGTTATAGGATGTTATTAAAGAAAGGAAAAATAAGGTTGAAAGGGTTAAGGGAAAAAGAAGAAAATAAAAAGAAAATTTATAGGTAAATAGGATAGAAGGAAAATTTATAGGTAAATAAGAAAGTAAGTATAGGTTTAGGTAAAACTTTCTTAGTTATAGAAACTTGTTTATAGTGGTAGGTAAATTAAAAGTAAGTATAAGCTAAACTGGTTAGTAGTTAATAAGGTATTTATAACTTTAATACTAGTTATTTACTAACTGGTAAAATAATTTAAATATTTATTTTAAGGATAGAAGAGACTTTTATAGTTTAAGGTATATTTAATATAATTTTTTTAACTAGGTGTATCTTTTTATATTTATAAATTAGCTTTTTAGCTATTTAGATTAATTTAGCTTTGCCTTTTTTATTAATTATCCTTAAGACTATAGTTTTTTTATTTTATTAAATACTTAACTTAAGGTTAGTGAGAATATTAAGTAATATATTATTTAATAATCTTGTCTATCTTATATTATTCTTCTTTATTTACTTAAATGTATTTTAATAATAGTAGCTATTAGCTATAAAGGTCTATCTTAAATAGTATAGGAGAGAGATAAGCTATAAATACTATGTTATAAATTTATTAAGCAGTAAGTAGTGCTAGTTTATAGGTAAGTAAGCTAATTTATTTAAGGACCTTAAAGGGTCTGGCTTATTGTAGTAATTATTTATAAAGGGGTTTGCTAGGCAGGGAGTAATTATAATATAGGGTTAGGTATATATTATTACCTATATTAAACTAAACTAGTTTATAGTATTAGTTATAGTATTGTTTTATTATTATTAATGCTTTATTTATTAAGTATTATATATCTTTTTATATAAAGCTGCTTAAAGTATTTAAAGTATTTTAATTTAATTAAATATCCTTTAAAGTATTTATTATACTATTAGGTTTAAAACTTAAGATTAACTTATTTAGTATTTAGTTAATAAGTGAGCTGGTTATATTATTTAAGTAGAACTATAGTACAGGGATAATTTTAATCTATAGGGTGTTTAATATAGCTATATAGTATTTAATAGCTATTTTAACTGTTTGGTTTTTCCTCTTTAAAGCTTTATCTATTTATAGGTGATAGGCTGTATTAAAAGTTAATCTAGTATTTAAGGCTTAAAACAGCCTTTTTTAAAAATCTAATATAAATTTTAAGTCTTTATTAATTATAAAGATTTTTAAGACCCTTTAGTTATAAAGTAAAAGGTTATAAAGTAATATAACTCTTTACTATACTGCATTATACTTAGTTAAACCTAGTATTAATATAGTTTTCTTAGACTATTTATAAATAGCTATAAGTAAAGTGTTAAGTTTATATCTATAGTCTAGCAGTTGCTAGAATATCTATCCTTTTATTATAGGTAGGTTAATAATAAAGTCTATAGTAATAGTATAGTATAGCTATAGTAAGGTTAAAATAGGTTATAGTTTATTATTTAGTTTACTTTAGTTAGTCTTGTTTTTTATATATATAAAGCAGTAGTTAATATATTATTATATTAACTTTATAATATAGTAAATACTTAAATTATTAAGTATTATTATTATTTTAAGCAGGCCTATATAGAATTATTTATTATAAACTATATTAAGTATTATTTTAAGGTATAATACTAGTATATAAAGCTATAGTTAGTTATTTAACTATTTTTAGTATAAAAAGTTATTATTAACTATAAATAAAAGTATAACTAGCTTTTTAATAAAAAAGTTTTACTTTTTATTATTATTTAATAAGTCTAGGATTTTAAAATAATATTTATCTTTATAATAGTTAGTAATAATCTAGTCTTTAAGTACTAGATTAATTATTAAGTAATATATAGTATAATATATATTTAATATTATATTATCTAGTTTATTAAAAGCTTTATAAAAGTTAAGTTTATTTTATTGCGCCTAGTATTAAATATTCTTTAGTATAAGCAGTTTAAAGAGGGTATTAAGAATAAAATTTAATTTATTAAGAATATAGTAAATTTTAAGGTAAAATTAATTAAGATAGATAGATATAATTATAAGATAATGGTTTGCCTTAAGTAGGTTGGCTGTCTATATTATAGTGTATTTAAGGATGCCTTTTATAGTAGTATAGTTTATTAAGACTTTAATAAGATTAATAGAGGACTAGATTATTATTTATAGTAAGTAGTATATTTATATTAAATAAGTAAGTTTTAGTTCTATAGGTTTATAGTATTATTTAGATTTTAATAAGAGCTAACTAAAGAATATAATTAGCTATATTTTTTAATATAGTATTATATTTTTTTAAGTATTGCTATTAATATAGAATAAGAAAGCTTTTATACTATAGCTACTAGTATTTATCTTAAGGAATAGTAGTTTATTAAGGTTATAATAATATAGTTAGAGTTATTTTATTAGGTGCTCTTGTAGTATGTAAAATAATTTTAATTTAGTAGTAAAGGGTATAAACTTGACTTTAAAAAGCTTAAAGTAGCAGGCTTTTTTATTAATTTTATTAGTTTTTTAGCCCTTTTTATATAAGTCTGCCAGCAGTTAAGTTTTATATTGTTTAAAGGGCTAGGCCTTTTATTAAAAATTATATATAAAATATTAAAGAAATAAGGCTATATTAAGATATATCTTAAGGTCTGCTAGGTTAGTAGGCATTTTTATACTAAAAATAGCCTTAATTTATTCTTCTATAGTAGAAAGTCTAAAGGCATTTATATAGAATTCTAGCAGGTTAATAAAGGGGTATTTAATAAATAACTTTTTAAAGGAGATAGCAAGGCAGAGGTTATTAAATAATTTAAAAATAGTATAAAGGTGCTGGCAGTGCTGTTTAAAGGTATTGCTAATTATTATAATATTATTTATATAAGCTTTAATAAAGTAGCAATAAGGATATAGCTTCTAGTCTATAAAATATTATATAAAGGCTAGGCTGTTTTTAAACCCTATAATAATAATATATAATATCTCTAGACCTTGCAGGCTGATTAAAACTATATAGTCTTTATATTTTAAGTAAATAAGTAGCTAGTAAAAGAAGGCTAAGGTGTTTAATACTATAATATATTTTTTATTATATATTATAGTAATAATTTCTTTTTATAATAGAATTAAATAGATATTAAGAATAGTTATTTTATTAAGTTATCTTAAGTTAACTATTATATAGCCTTTCCTTTATTTATTTACTATATACTATATAATAAAAACAAGGTAGTTAAAGGGTATAGGTTATTTTATCTAGGTTATGCAACCTTAGGTATATAGGTTATCTATAGTGCTATTAAGAAACTTTTAATTATCTATACCTAGTGGGTATAGTCTTGTTGCTGTTTTTTAATTTTGCTAGTTTTCTACCAGGTTTATATACATTTTTTTATATTCTGGCAAAGGTATAATGCCTTTATTACACTATATATTATATTATAAGATAATATCTTAGAAGGTAGTTACTTTATATTTATAAATAATATATAGATAAATACTATTTAAAAGTGTTTATTTAAGTATGTTTAATAGCTGTATAGCAGAGCCTTTTTTATAGTCTATTAAGCTTAAGGGAAAGTTATTTAAATTAGTAATATTAAGTGATTAATATATTTTTAATTTAGGCCATCCCTTTGCTAATATAGTTTAAGAGCTTTTAATAAGTATATTTATCTAGTTTTCTATAATATAGAAGTATTAATTACTATTAAAGTCTTTTAGCAAGCCTATATATTATTATTATTAAAGTATTAATAACTTATTAAAGTTATTTATAGCTATAACCTAACTTGCAATAGCGCTAACTCTTAGTATCTAGAGGGTATAGATATAATCTACTATATTATTAACCTTTAAGGTAAAATAATATATATATTAAGTATAGTATAGGTTTAGCTCCTTTAGGTATATATAATATACTATGATTTATATAAAGGAGTGTGGTAGTATTATTATTATCTTAAAGACTATAATATGCCTATAAATAGGTTTAGACTTATATAATATTTTTATAAGTATTTATATATAGTGTATTAATATAATAACCAGGTGGTGTTTAAAAATAATAAGATTAATACTATATTTATTAAAAAAATTTATTTTAATTAGTAAGTTTAGTTAAAGGTTTGGTTTAACCTAAGCTTTAGTATAATAATAAATATATATAGGTATATTATTAACTATTTTTATTATATAAAAGTTAAAGTAGACCTTTTAAGTTAAGGTAATAGGCTTATTAACTATATTTATAATATTAAGCTTGTTAAAAGTAAAGAAGTTAGTATTTGGCAAGTATTTTTTAATTTATTGCTTATTGATGATTATATTAGAATATCTTATATTTATAGTAACTATAGTGGGTTTATTATTAAGGTAGAATTTAATCTATACTTATATATACTTATATTATAGTATATTAACTAGTTAACTTATTTTTTAGGCTTTAATTACTTAGCTAGGTTAAAATATATAGTAATTATCTTAGACTGTCTTTACTATAGTGTTAATAGTGGTTATATATGCAGGTAGAGTTAGGTTAGGGTATACAGGCAAGCTTTTATTAACTGTTAATATAGGTTTCTTAATTAATAGTCTTAACCTTAAAGGCTTAAAGGGTGTATAGTTATTTAAAAAGATATGTTTTATTAATTTTATATAAGATATAAAGGTAGTGTTATACTTATAATAGGTATAGTTAAGTAGAGTTTTATTTAAGATAGATTATTTTTTATTAAGCTTAAATAAGAAAATAAGCTTAGTTAGTAAAGTAAAGGGTTTAATTATATTAAGGGAGTGGATATAAATAAAAGGGGTTTTATTTTAGGCTATATAGGCTTCTTTATTATTAATAAGGTTAAATTTTTTTATTAATTAATACCTTTATGCTTTTAGTTCTTGCTTTACCTTAGCAGCCTAACTATTATTAATAATAATATATATATCCTTTGTGTCTATCTAGCTAAAGTTAGCTTATATACTATTAAGCGCCTATCTTTAAAAGTAATATTTATTAATATTTAATAATTATTGATTATAGTATTAACTATTTTTTTAAAACTATTTATAATAAATATTTATATAGTTATAATTATTACTTTTATACTATAGATTTTAATTCTTGCTATAGTTTTAAAAAAAGGGGTAGTAAGTAAGGTTTATTGCTTTATATAGATAAATACTAGTTAGGTATTTTTATATATTTTAGCTAAAGCTACTAGCTTGAATATTATTATTTTAACTAGTATTAAAGTATAAGGCAGGGGATTTATTAATATATAATATAGTAGGTAGTAAGGTTAATAAAACTTAATAATATAATATATTAATATTAAATTTATTATTATTAAAGGTAGTATAGTATATAACTTGTTTTTTTTTAAAATACTTAAGGTATTTATTTATATAGATTTAGGCATTAAGCTTAAAGACTAGTTTATAGAGGGAGGAGTTAAGGTATAGATAAAGTTATAATAATTATTATTTAATTAATTAAAAACTAGCTGCCTATATAACTTAAAAGAACTTTATAGCTTATTCTTTAATATTAAAGCTATTTTTATAGTCTTGTTTAGTATAATGCAGCTTATTAAGTTATATTATTATATCTATATAATTAAGGTAAAATTAGTATTATAATATATTAATCTAGTTATTAATAAATAATTTTACTAATTCTTTTTTATAAAGTTAAAGGATAGATATTTACTATATTAAGGCAGAGCTTTATAATAGTTATAGTAGGTTTAAGTAAATATAATCTATATAGTTAAGAGTAGTAGTATTATTGTAAATACTTTTAATAAAGTTATTAACCTAGTTCTAGATAATGCTGTCTCTTGCTATAGTATTATTTACTACTTTAGGATTAAAGTAGCTAACTTAGGCTAGCTTTTATTAATCTTTAAGATTAAGTGGTTATTCTTTTTATTAAGGGGTTATTTAAAGTAGATAGCTAAATAATAAGTTAAATTACTTAATAGATAAGTAGACTGCAGGGGTTAGTATTATTAATATAGTGCAAGGAGGTATAAGAATATCTAGTTTTACTATTAATAAATTATAAAGGCTGGGCAATAAGGTATATACTTATAGGTTAAGGTTTAAATCTATTTATATTAGTAATAGTAGGTAGTAATAAAAGGTGATAATAATAAAGGATAGTATGCTAGAATATAAAGGTTTTATAAGAGTAGGGTTAAGCTATTGCCCTTATTTAGTACTTATTGGATTTAGCTTGCTAAAGGTATTTAGCTAAATTAATAATATTACTTTAATTATTAATAAGCAATGCCTATAGATTAAATATAATTAATAATTATGCCTTTTTAATTAGGTGTAAATATAGGGATTAATAAAACCTATATATAGGTTGCTATACTAATTAAAAGCTATTACTAGGAGTAGGTTGGTTTAAGAATAAAGAAAGGATATAAGATTATAATGCTAAGGATATAGTATAAAAGGCTGTTTATAAAATATTAATTAGTCTAGGGTGCTAGGTAGATATTATAATCTTTAGTATTTTATAAATATAGTAAATTATTATAATAAGGTAGCTAGATTATTAATCTAGTTTAATAAGATAGTAAGAGGTAGTATTAATTTAAGGATAAGGTTTTTATAAAAAAATATATATTTTATATTCTTTAAAGTAAGTATAGTAAAGTTTAAATATTTTAACTTAATAAAGTATATTAATTAATAGAGTAAGATAGGGTTAATTATATATAATTAAGATATTTTATAGCCTTAATAGACTGCTTGATAGGTTGTTAATAGGTATAGAGAAAACCTAGTTAAATAAGATTAAGAGAGAGAAAAGAGAAGAAGAGAAAAAAAAAGGGAAAAGGGAAAAAAAAAAAAGAAGACTTATATTATATTATATAAGTGCAGGATTAATATATGATTGCTATTAATTATTATAGAGCAATCTAGTGTTTTTAAGTTAGTTAATTCCTCTCTTTCTTGCTTTATGAACTATAGGCCTTATTTATATATAATATAGTATAGTGTCTTACCCTACCTTACTATACTATATAGATCTATATTACCTAACTATCTAACTATACTATACTATACTATATGGGTCTACCTTGCCTCCCTTGATCTATCCTAATACTAAACTTCCCCTGCAGGAGGGCGGTAAACTACTATAGGCAGCAGTATTATTATATAATATTTATTAATATAAACTTAATTCTTTTTATTTAATTATTTTTTTATTTAATTATAAGCTTTTAGACTAGTATAATTAATAAGCCTAGCTTAAGTTCTTTAAAGTGCTATAAAGAAGAGAGATACTATAGTAAATTACTTTACTTATATTAAATAAAAGCTTAAAAAATAATTATTAAGTAAAAGATATTATATTATTATTTAGCCTTAAGGTTTATAATAAGCTTTATTTAAGTAAATAATAAAAATTATTTATTAAATAGTTTAATAAAGCAAGCCTTGCTTTTTAATACTATAATAATATATATTAAAGTATATACTTTATAAGCAAGGCTAAGAGAGTTTTTATTAATTAATAATAGTCTATAAGGCACTAGTTTACTAGGTTTTCTTTTTTTTTAATTTTTTATATAATTTCTAGTTAAAAAGATTAAAGTACCTTTAATTAATATTCTTATACTTTTTTTTATTATTTTAAGCTTTTATTAAGTAATTTCTTTACTTTTTTTTTTTTTTTAAAACCTTTAAGTTTAATAAAGCCTTAAAGTATTTAAATTATTAATATAAAAAAGCTTTTACAAGCTTATTAAAGGGTATTTTCTATAAGGTTAAGTAAAAAACCTTAAAAGCCTTATATTAATACTCTTAATATAGCAAGATATTCTATATATTTATATAATAAAGGCAAGTATTAATCTTTTTATTATTTTTAAGTATATAATATATTATTTATTAATTATTATAATTAATATTTTAATTTTCTTTTAAATTAAAGTATATTTTATTAAAAAATTATTATAAATTTATTATTTCTTTTATTATTATTATTAATATAAATAATTTAACTTTTATTATTAATATATTAACTATACTTTAATAAATAATACTTTATATAATTAATTTATTAAATAATATTATAAAATATCTTTATAAAGATTTTTTAATCTTAATATTATTAATAAAGAATATATTACTTAAAGTAATTAAAATATAATAATACTACTGCTCGCAGCTATTCACTGCCTTTATGTAGGGGAAGTTTAGCTTAGTGGATTATCAGGCTGTATTCAGCCTTGATTTACTAACCGGTCCTTACTAGTCAGCCTCCTTTACTATAGCTAGCCTTAATTAGTCAGCCTGACTAGCAGTAAGGCTTAGTCTCTTCCCTATAGCTTTAGTCCCTTTTTAATTATAAAACCCTTAAGGTAAGCAAGAAGAAAAAGGCTCCTTAAGCTTTAGTCTAGTAATATAACTTATTATTACTGCCTCTTACCTAACTCTTTTATTTTATTATATAAAACCTATATTTTATTAATCCCTTTATATTAAAGAGCTAAGTATTTTTATATAAATAAATAATAAATAAGCTAATTAATAACCTTATAATACTTTAGTCTTAAATTAATAATATATTTTATTAATATAGCTATTATAAAAGCTATATTAAGTCTTATTATAATTACTATATAAAGTATTAATTTAACCTTTTCTTAATAACTTTTAATCTTAAAGGCAGTAGCCTATAAGCTATTTTTTTTTAAAAAAAGTATAAAAAAATAAATTATAAAATATTAATTTCTTTTATCTAGGTTAAATTTTTAAGTAATATTTTATATATATACTTTATATAATAAATATATCTTATACTTAAAATATTTATAAATAATATTAATTCTTAAGAACTACTTTATATTACCCCTTTAATAAAGCTTGTATTTCCTTTTTAATATACTTATAAGCCTATTAAATAAAGTATAATTATATTTATAATATATAATAAAGATATTATTTATAAAGAAATAAAAAAATAATTTTTAATCTTTTAAATAATATAAATAAAGCTTCTTTATACTAAAGATTAGCTTTAGTAAGTATAAGGTTATTATAAACTCTTTAAACTATAATTATAATAAATCTTAAAGTTTATAAAAAGCTTTTTTAAGCTTAATAAGCTTATTAAGTAGCTTAAAACTTAATAATATCTAATATATAATTAATATACCTTACTTATCTTTTATTATATTTAAAAATATATTTTTAATATTAAACTATTTAAGCTTTAAGTTAAATCTTATAGCTAAGGCTATAAATACCTAAAATAAGCATATAGCAAGCATTATAATATAGGTTCCTGTTATAGGCTCAGGCTTTGCCCAAGCCTTATATAACCCAGGCCTTATAAAGGCCTAGCCCTTACTTAAGGTATTATTAACCTAAGCTTTATAAAGGCCTAGCCCTTTTTTAAAGTATACTTATTCTATAGATATATAACTAATTATAAAAGAATATAAAAATATATAAACTCTTTTTCTCTTTAAGTATATAAATTTATATTAAAATACTTATTTATAGTCACTATAAGGCTAGTTCTTTATACTATACTCTATTTTTTAATTTGTTTCTAGTTAATAATAATGCATAGAGGTAGGGTTAGGTAAACTTTTATACTAGGCCTAAAAGGGGTTTTTTTATATAGAGGGGTTATATAAGGTTAGGGGTTATAGGTTACTTAAGGTTATGTCTTTGCTTTTATAGATAGCTCTTAAATTTCCCTAGTGCTATTTGGCCTTAGAGTATTTAAAAATTATTTCTTTTATTTCTTTTTTTATTTTATTTATAACTTGTTTTAACCTTATTTACTTTAATTATACTAGTGAAGGAACAATCTTTTGAGGTTTGTTTGCCTTATGCATGTAGATTTAGGAGATAGAAGATAATTAATGCAGGCTAGGAAGTACTTGCTAGACTTTATAAACTTAAAAGACTAACTTTCCTAAGGCACGCTTTTATATAATTTATATATGATTAATAAAGAGTACTCTACCTTAATTTTTCTTATTTTTAAGTTCTAAAAACAGCAAGGGAAAATTATATAAATAAGTTATAATTAAATCACTTTATCTATTATTTTGCCATTTAAAGATATATAATAATAGCTCTTGTATCTAATTAAGCCAAAAGTTATTTTATTCTTAAATACTTAGTCATTAGCACAATAGTTAAACTAGATGTTTAGTATCTTATTATTATACTACAAGGCTTAATTAACCTAACTTATCTTCTCTATAAACATAATATAAACTCAAGTTTCTCTTGTTTACTAGTTCTAAAGCCTACTCTATACTAGTGTATAAATTAGAACGCAGCAATAGTAAAATAAATAAATAAATAATCTAGCATTTATAGTTTAAATAGATGTATCATAAGCTATAAAGGGGCTTTTTAGGGAAAAGAAAGGATAACAAGCCTTTTCTTTAGGCCTAGGATTAAATATACAACTGTTAAGAGACTGGCATGCAGTGTATAGGTATCAGGGTTGTAAATTAGTCAATTTTAGTCTAGTCAATAAGGTGATTAAGACTAAGACTAATTTTTTAGTCATTTTAAAATTAGTCTTAGTCTAGTTAACTTAATAACTAAGAATAAGATTAATTTTTTAGACATTATTTACTAAAAAATAGATTAATAACTAATTAATTAATAACTAAAAAATTAGTCACTAATTTAGTTAATTTTGCTTACTAATCTATATAAATTCTTTATTATTATTATTTTATATTATTTTTTTAAGAGTTTTTTATATCTTTATTGTTATTAATTATTATTATTATTATTATTATTATTTAATTTTCTTTATTATATAAATAGATAATGTTTATTTATATAGCTATTTATATATAGCTTTAAATATAATAAAGGAAATAAAAAGTTAACTATATAAATACTTATATAAATAGCTATATAAATAATAAAATAAAATAAAATAAATAAATAAAATAAAATAAAATAAGATAAAATAAATAAATAAATAAATAAATAAATAAATAAATAATAATAATAATAATAATAATAATAATAATAATAATAATAATAATAATAATAATAATAATAATAATAATAATAATAATAATAATAATAATAATAATAATAATAATAATAATAATAATAATAATAATAATAATAATAATAATAATAATAATAATAATAATAATAATAATAATAATAATAATAATAATAATAATAATAATAATAATAATAATAATAATAATAATAATAATAATAATAATAATAATAATAATAATAATAATAATAATAATAATAATAACAATAATAATAATGATAATAATAATAATAATAAATAAATAAAATTTAATAATTTATATATAAAATTTATATAAAAAATAATAAAAATATAAGATTTATATAGGTTAATAAGTAAAATTTAGATAGATTAGTAAGTAAAATTGACTAAATTAGTCACTAATTTAGTCAATTTTAAAACCTTGATTAATGACTAAAATAAATTAATCTGACTAAATTAATCAATAAATAATTTAGTCTAGTCAACCTACTGACTAAGACTAGCCTAGTCAAGTCAGTAGGTTGACTAATGACTAATTTTACAACCCTGACGAAGACACAACACTCAGGCCAAGCTACACGCTGAACTGAATAGTAAATAATTAATTAAATACTTTCTGGACTTCCTTTACCCACTGGGCTGTTTATTTCAGCCTAAAGAGTTTGATATACTAGTTGGAGCTGTGTGGTATTGGATTGTGTTTGCCTCTTGGAATTATAGTGCGCAATATTATAGTGCGCAATTCTAAATGCGCGCCTGGGCGCCTCTGTAGGGGCCACCGCCAGCCCCCATTTGGTTTATGTCAGCCAGTAGCACATGAAAGCTCAAATACCCCTCTTTGTTCGATTTTTTTTTTTTTGCAAGTCATTCATTCGTTGCTGTTGATTACCGCCATTTGGTTTTTATGTCACGTCCATCGGTGGTTACACTCATATCCCTTGGTTACTGATTCCTATGCTTTCGTTGCTGATATCACTATGTCTAACGGATACTACGACTAGCTTGGCTTCTTATCTACTCAACTGGACCTTAGAACCCGCACCTAGGACCGTTTCAAATATGGTGGAGACCCTCCAAGGCGCAGAGAATTGGCATAACTGGATCAACTTTATATCCTTGGTTGGTTTTGGTGTCTGGGATTTGGTTGATCCCTCCAAAGAGCAGAAGTCAACGCCGTTGCCGCCGCCAGCAATTCCAACCTACAAGGATGTCAATTCAGGGGCAGTAGACAAAAATGATCTAACTGTAACCGAAATGCTCAGGCTAAACGACTTACATGCCGAGTACTTTGTTAAACTTGAGAGATATGGAGGACCAGCAGGAAGACCTTTGCCATGTTAAGACGGCAAATTGCCAACAGTGTCGGAGGGTATGGGTACTTGATTGCTGGCGAATATGATCTCGCCAATCAACTAGCCATACTTAGCAACAATCTGAAACCTAGTGACAAGGCGTATAGGCAAATGATATCAGACCGATATTATGCTGCTTTGAGGGCACCGGTCAAGTCAAAACTGTGGGATTGGTACCTTCAATGGCTTATAGCCTATACGACAGCTAAGGGCCTGGATCTCCCTGATACAAACGATCTTTGTGCTACTCGCCTCGTCTTACGGGCCTTGGCGTCCATCCACTCGACACTCTCCGACCACTATGAAATCCGGATGGAAGACTTGGCCCAGTCTGACGAGCCTGGCTGGTACAAAGGCCTGCCTACACCCCTTATTATTTGTAAGATCCTCGCATGCCGGGGCGACAGCGAATTATTCAGGAGAATCAATCGCTCTGCAAACCTCCCAGTGGTCTTATATGAGTCACAGAGGGCTGAGCCCCGCCCCCCTCGAAAGGCCCTGCTTCTTCAACAGCGCCGTAAGCCTTCTGAACGCACTGAACTCGACGAACTGGCTTATCGTAAAGAAGTTGCGAAGCTATACCATTATCACCTGTCACCAGGCATCGACGGACATAAGCTGGACGACTATCTCAAGAGCTGGCGAAAGATGATTACAGAAGCTCGGCGCCTTGACTATCCACCACTATCAAACAGTTCGTTGGTTTTCTGTTTTCTAGAAAAGGTGTCCCCAATTTATTTTGAATTTGCTTGTTATTGGAAGACTAAAGAGTTCGAAAAAGACCGACGAAGGACCAGAGGACTCGCCTGATCCTATTGCGCTTAGTGAGATGTTTGAGCGATGTTTCAAGAGAAAAGTGCTCGGTCAAATCGATACTATCTTTGGATTTGGCCCAAGATCATATGACTTCAAATTATACCAACCACGGGGAGGCAAGAAGTCGAAGCCTCCCAAACCAGTCAAGGCGGCTAAACCAACTGGCTCGCCCAAGTCACCTTGCCTTTGCGGTATGCAGCATTTCTACACGCAATGTTTTTACTTGGTCGACGAATTAAGGCCTATCTACTGGATGCCGTACACCGATGTGGCATCTAAGGTACTCAAGCAATTGAAAAATCCTTCTATAAGGGCCAAAGTAGTCAAGGTCATGGAGAAGAGGGGGGTAACAATAAACAAGGTACCTCTTGAGGCTGCTCCAAGGCTGCCGACAATTCAATCTGATTAAGGATGAAATAACCCATAGGTAATTAAGAAGGTAATAGCCTAGTCAAGCCTATAGGATAATAAATAAGTAAAGAATAGGTAAAGGATAATAGCATCTACTTGCTTTAAGTACTTAATTTAAATATAATTATATTTAAGTAATAAATAAGTATAAAGAGATTAACTAAAGCCTAAAATAAGCAGCTTAATTTAAGTATAATATTAAACTTAAAATATATAATAATAATTATTATAAATAATTAATATAAAAGATTAAGAAAATATATTATATATAAATTATTTATTTAAATATTATATTATTAATTTTTTAAATCTTTATAATAAATATAAAAATATTAAATAAGCTAAGTATTGCTTAATTATAAGAGTATAATAAGGCTAACTTTATTAATAAAAGTTAAGTTTATATAAAATAATAAAAGAGTTAGTAATATTTATAAATAAAAGCTTAAGATAATTAGAACTTTAAGTATTAAGGACCTTTTTAATTATAATAAAGGGCTTTTAAGATTAATATTATTATTATTATTAAAATAATTATAAATATCTTAATCTTTTAAAAAAAAAAATTTAATAATATATTTTTAATATTTATTAAAGGCTGTAAGAAGGAATTATAATTTTTTTTATAAAATTTAAAAAGCTTAAATAATAATTTAAGGTATTTATTAATAAATTAAAGGATATAAGAATATCTTAAAGCTTTTTTTAACTTAAATAATTAAGCATTATATAATGCTTTATTTTAGTAATTTAAATAATAATTAAGGTTAAAAAAAGGAAGTTATTATTATTAATCTTCTTACTTAAATAAATAAATATTAAACTACTCTTTTTTAATAATTTTAATATTTAATTAATAATAGTTATAATAATAGATTTAATAATAAATACTTTAAGCTTTTTTTAAAGAGAATACTACTTGGTTAAATTATAAAAAATCCTCCTAGCTATATAGTTAAGATTTATATATTAAAGGTATTTATAAAAAAGCCTTGCTTAAAATTAATATATAGATTTCATATAGATTATAGGCTTTATTAAAGAAGTTATAATAAACTTAATTAGTATATTTATAATTATTAATAGCTTAATAAAAATTAATTATATTTAATTATTATAAATAATTATTATAAATATTAACTTTTTTAAAATTAAAAAAAGCTATATATATATTATTAATAATAAGTTTACTAGGCTTTAAAGTAACTAGATAATAATAATAGTAATAATAATAAATAAATACTTGCTTTAAAATATTTTATAAAGATCTAGGTATACAAGCAAGATATTTAAGACTAGTTTATTTAAGGTCTTGCTTTATTTATTTATTAAAAGGGTATAGAAGCTTATATAATAAAATATATATCCTGTAGTCCTTTAAAATAATAAAGATATACTTCTTTAATTCTTAATCTATATTAATAAAATAACTATAAAAAGTACTTTACTATATTTTATTAATAATTTTACTTTTTTATTATTAAATTAATAAAAATAATTATTAAAGTATAATATATTAATTTTAAGGTATTAAATAATTATTATAAATATAGAGTTTTATTTATAACTTATTTTATTTATTAACTATTTTAAAAATAAATAGTTAATATTAATTAAGCATTTAATTTATTGACTAATTTTCTATAAAGTAATTTATTAAAAGCGCTGTATTATTATAGAATAATTTTTCTTTTACTTATTATTTATAGTATAATTTAATAAAATAAAGTATATATATTCTCTTTATTTCTTTTATATTAAATAATTATTAATATTATAAAGAAGAATAAAAAATAAAGCTAAAATTACATATAAATATAGCATTTACTTATAGAATAAGATAATAATAGTTAATAAAGTTAATAAAAAGCTTACTATTAATAATTAAACTAGAAGTTATTTAAAGAAGTATTTTAAATAGCTTTATTAAATAGGGGGTATATTAAAAAGAAGTATAATAAAGTAAGGCAGTAGTAAGACTGCATTACTAAGTATTAATATAATAAGTTAGGTGCTTAAGGGCGCAGCTTTATAATATACTAAATGCTTGTATAAATAATAGGCTATAATATATATTTCCTTTGTTCTAATTAAGGCATTTTATGCACTCTTAAATTACTTTATTAGCCTAACGCGCATTCCAACAAGTATGGAGTATATATTGTTATTATTATTATTATTATTTTCAGCCCATGCTAGCCAGACCAGCAAGCCTCTATCTATGGACCATGTGATGCCAAAAGCAAAGTTGTTTCCTTCTTTCTTTCTGCTCAATGGCATTGTCTTCTCTCTTCCCTCCCCCCCCCCCCAAGTTCGCGCTGGTCTGATCTGATCTGGCCTGGTCTTGTGAGAGGCGGGGTGTGTGTGTCCGGACAGCTTTGCCGCCCGGTTGGATCGTTTGCCCGCGCCGCGTTTTTTTTTTTTTTTTTTTTTTTTTCGGCCGTAACGGTAAGCGAAGGTCGGTCACAGAATGCGGGCGAGGCCGCAGCTCGCCAGGCAGCTTTGAATTATTGTTATTATTATTATCATTATCATTATTATTTATTACATTTATGTACGGAGTATGTATTTATTTATTTATTTCTTTTCTTTCCCCCTTTTTTTTTTTTTTTTGCAATCTGACGAAAACACAGCCAAAACCAGCCATGGATAGGTAAGCGAGCAAGTAAGAAGAAAGAGAAGAGCGCCCAAGAGACGAAGCAGATGCAATGCGACACTGAGAAGGTCGTTCCAGGGTGGAGTAGAGGAAAAAAGCAACGCCACAGCGGACGATGTCACCGTTTGGGAGGAAAGGGGACTCCGCAGCGCGCTGCCACCAGCCGTTGTTCCCGTCCGGCTCTTGGTTGCTTGATGACTTGAGGGTTTTCGGCAGCACAGATTGGGGATGAGTTTGGCTCTGGTTTTTTTTTTTTTTTTTTTTTTTTTTAATGACGAGATGAGATGAGATGACAAAAGCGAAAAAAAAAATGCCACCAGTGAGTTTCCCTTTGGCCAATTGGGAAAGATGGATACCCTCTTGGACGAATGTCACTCATGTCTCGGATTTTAAAGAAATTCATGAAATTCATCTGATACCTTGGATTGGCACATACCTTATTGTAGAGAATAGATGAGGTATAAGATACCAAGTGCCTTTAGTATTACCCTCTCTCCCTCTCTCTCAAAAAAAAAGGCAAATACTATCAATACCAAGGCACTGGTCAACTTGGATTTCCTCCCAACGATACCAATCTGACCAACGGTCAAAATGTTCCAGTAGATAAATGTGAGGTGGGAGAAGATCTATATACATACGCGG